>VURO01048922.1:6736-21378 GCA_015108175.1 Pelvicachromis taeniatus
GTAAGCTGCATCTATTTTTATTTTTTGTTGCTGTTTTTTTTAAATCACAATTGCATTGGTGTCAATTTGTTAGAGATAATATATTTTAAAAAAAATGTGTTAATATTAGTCAGCGCTAGCTGGTCTCCACAGAAACAGTTTCCATAATCAGTGTCTTTACATAGATGAATATCATTAATTATTAATGATAACATATAATTAAAGTTAAATTGAGGAAATTTGTTATTTCAGAAGTGTGTGTCAAACTGGCAGCCCTTCATATTCAGTACCCAAGAAGTAGCTCTCACTTTCAAAAAGGTTGGTGACCCCTGGATTATAAGGTTGGGGAAACCTGCAGTCAGCTGAGACTGAAGAAGTCACTTAGATGAGTGACAAAACGTTTCTCTCACTGAAAACGCTACGTCCAGATGAACACAATCAACTTTTGGGAATTGTCATCCATGAAATTTCAAATGTATTGTTTTACGAAAATCTCTAAAAATAGTAAAGCACATTATTATTATTATTATAGTTTTTTTTTATCCAGATTACAATTTTACTTGATTACTTACTGCCTGAACAGAAAAATTAGTTTTAGTAGTTGAATGTTATTTGTGATTAATTTAGAATTTTTCAGAGAAGTCGGCTTAAGTTTGGGTATTAAAAAAATGTGAATCAGGTTTTTTTTTTAAAAATCTTTCTCACACACACGCAGTCTCTCAAAATATTTATATTTATAGTGTTTCATTTGAAAATGACATTCGAAAGCACAATTTTTTTTTAGCATTAGTGATGCAAAAGTGCAGAAATTTTATAAAAGTGAAGTGAAAACAA
This sequence comes from Pelvicachromis taeniatus, assembly GCA_015108175.1. Lineage (NCBI taxonomy): Eukaryota > Metazoa > Chordata > Actinopteri > Cichliformes > Cichlidae > Pelvicachromis > Pelvicachromis taeniatus. The sequence goes on from VURO01048922.1 coordinate 7,550, forward strand.
CTGGTTTTAATTTGGGGGATGTCCCCTTCAGGGTCATGTCTTTATGCAGTTTTGCACAGCTTCCTGCACAGCTGCTTTCCAGTTTTCACCATTCATCTCAGATTTGATTATTAGAGCTAAAAATCTGCCTCCGACCCCATGAACAAAGAGGAGTCCACCCTGCCAGTGGTGTCCAGTCTTCTAAACTGGACTCCCAGCGACTTATGTTTCATGTTTTGATTGGTGTCAGACTTTTATTTCTGCCTGTTTTGTGGCAGGTCTCATATGTAGACATTGGAGATGTGGTGTGGTTTGTTTCCAATCAGTCACAGTGGTGGCACCACCTGGGCCCAGCGTGGCAGTGCTCTAAGCCCTCAGAGCTCAGTTGCTGTGTGGTTTTCCTCCTTCAGTCACCTTTTGGATTTTGTTTGGTCTTTTATTTAGTTTTTTTGCACTACATGCACTACTGCATACACCATTTCTTTACTCATGCAATCATTAACACCACTGATTGCATACACCAGTTAGTTTAAGAATAATAATAATAATAATAATAATAATAATAATAATAATAATAATAAAACCTTTATGTGTCCCACAATGGGGAAATTGCATTGTTGCAACAGCAAGCACCGTACACAGCAGAGAGCCAGAAGTAGCAAGATGTGAGATAGATAGGAGTTAAAATATTTAAGATGTACTAGGTGGAATAGAACTATGACTAAGACTATAAGTATATACAATATATAAATACAATATATAAATACCAGATAAAGTGACTACAGTACAGTTGTGTGTGTACAGTCCAAATGTTTTGAGACTGTTTCTCATTCCCAATAGTTATGTAATTCTCAAAACCTTTGGCCACGACTGTATATTGCACTGATTTACATTGTACTACACTACTGTACATGATTACAGGAGATGGATGACAAATGTAGAGTTAGTAGTGATCATTGCAAAGTCTGACAGCAGCAGGAAGGAAAGACCTGCAGAATCTCTCCTTCACACAGCGAGGGTGAAGTTCTTTCCTTAATTTGAAATAGTTTGAATGGACTGATTCTTATATAGCTCTCTCCTACTTTTCCTGGAATACTCAAAACGCTCCATACAAATTGCCACATTCACTTTCTTCTAAGCTTTTAGTGCTTCCTAGCTAACATTCATACTTCGATGGATGCACTGGAGCGCAACTTGGGGTTAGTATCTTGCCCAAGGATACTTGGCATGCAGAGCGGAGGAGTCAGGGATCGAACCACTAACCTTCTGATCAGTAGATGACCTGCTCTACTTCCTGAGCTACAGCCACCTCAAACTGGCATTTGTGTGCATCCCCCTTTTTGTCCCTTGTGTGGTCCAGTTGGTGAGATTTCACACCAACCTGGATGATATCGAGGACTACCACAACAGTGGCCTGGCCAGCAGTTGGGGTGGCCCGGGGATGGCTGGTCAGCAATGACTGACTGACAGACCTGATGGATAAAAATATAACTAAAATATGATATAAAAGTCATCAAATATACAAGTGTGTGAAACAATAAACTGGAGTACCAGTAGGTCTAATGCACTTGAAAAAGTGTTCACATTTTTCTGTCTAGTCAAGCACCAGACAGTCATTTATCTTAGAATATGAACAGAAAACATCAGGAGCTGCTTTTCACAAAGACTGATGGCAGAAATCACCTGCACTAAAATAATAAAAGAAGCAGGTTTTAGTAGGGCCAGTGCAGCTGAGCTCCACAAAAATGTGTAAATCTTTGCTGTCTGACATGTTGGGTCAAGTCTGGAGTGCGATGCTCAAACAGCGCTGGTCTGATGAGGGTTCTGTAGGCCGGTGGGCCGTCCTTGACTGATTTGATTTACAACACGAGCGCCGCATTCATTTTCCTCCCGCCTGTAATAATTTTCTCCCTCGCTTGCTGCCAACACAGGCCAAGGTTACGCTCAGAGTGAGTTAGATGTGGAGCAGAGCAGCATTTTGAAAAGAAAACACTTTGTTAGTGGACAAGTTTCTCGTCATGTTGTTGCAGCATGAGCGTTAACCTATCATCAGGAATATGGTGATGGCTCTGATAGCTGTGCAGCCATTGGATGGAGGTTTTAGTCCATGTCATGGACTCCCTGCCTGCCAACAACAAATAATACAATTCAAATGATATTCGTGATGATGAGCTTGCTGTTATATCTTAATCAGGCAGTAAATGTCACTGGTTGCTGCAAATGACTCTGCAAGAATGACTCTGCATGCCTCTTCAAAATGAAAGCAATGCCACCGCTTCTGAAAGTAAATAATTCTGATGTGCTGTTTTGTTAAGGTATAAATAATGTCAAGGTTTCAAGCTATCTCTCAAATCACCTGGGAGCTACAGTTATAGAGCTCCCTTCCTGTTTTCTTAGTTTTTTGCATAGTCCTTAAATTTGTTGTAATCTCAAACAAGAGATATCTCACTCAAAACCACACGTGCCAGCCTCTTAGCTATACTTGGTGAAACATCAGAGCGTTAAACACATATTTCAGACTCTTGTAACCGATCCATTTTTAAAATGAGGACGTTTCTTAGGGAGAAAAAAATGTACTGCTGTTATTGATTGAAAATGCCTGTTTTCACTTTCCCATTACAGTGAAAGTATTTTGTTTAAATCTGTGTTTTGTTGTGTGTGATGATCGCAGGTCTTCTTATTTTTGATTGTTACGAAAAGTGCCATGCTGTCACAGTTATAAATGTGCTGTTGAGCCGTTTAGATGATTTGCGGTGAGTATTTGAAACGCACCATAGCCTCTGCATGCCTGGTCTCCAGCTCCAAAGTCAAGGGTGTCATTTGAAATGTCGATGAAGAATGAGTTAAATGAGTTATTCATTTTTTCTTTTTGTTTCACGCCCTTCCTGCAGCGAGAGGCCACCTCGCAAACCCGATCTGAGGTGAATAGACTGCTGATGCTAAAAACGGAAGGATGCAGTGCAATCCTTTCTTTTTTTTAATATCCGGATTTATGTCAGTCACATATGTAGCAAAAGGGTGTACGTATGTCAGTCGACTGCTGTTAAATTTTGACCTGTCAGTCTACTTACCATCTTTCAAATCAAATCAAACTTAAGATCCCGAATGCTCACTTGAGCCTTGGCAATGTTGTGGTGCTGAATTTGATGTGGCATGAAGAAATTTATGTATCTCTCTCTCTTTATATCTATGTCTCTATATAAATTAGATGCATATTTGCATATTTTAACCTTATTCAAATTAAGCGGAGGTTGCATAATGATTCAGCATTTCATTGCAATCTCATTATAATTTGAGCATACACAACTAAATACATTCAAAAGTAAGAAATCTTACATACAAACTGAGATTCTTTCCAACCTCCAGTTTGTAGCGCTTTAATAGTAAAAATAGTATTTCATGCTGATTCAGATTCAGCTTCCAAACAATTTATAGCAGCCTGTGTGTCTGCAAAAAAGACAGATGCTACAACAACGCCCCAGTTGCATAGACACAGACGCCGAGCCACCAGTCGCTAGGGGAAAATGTGTATTCTCTAATTGGTGGCAAGTGACCAATGCTAGGCGGCTGCAAAGAACTTCCTTATGAGTCCTTTCATTTCTAGCAGATTGTTGCCTGTAGTTTGCATGAAAGATGCCATCTTTATGCCAACTATTAGTCCCAATTTCCCACATGGTATCAAAACAATATGGTGTAGTGGGGTACACATTAGACTAACATGCAAACGGTTTGAGACTAGGAGGAAACAAATTGCTTTGGTGTTATGGCAGGAAGGGTATCTGGTTTTAAAGTCTAACAAAAAAAATATGCAGAGCTACCCGCAGTGAAAATCTTGTGTTGTCTGTTTAGCTTCACTGCTGCTCAGAGAGTAGTTGGCAAGTGTTTATAGATAGGCTGGTGTCTTCCATTCAAACTACAGGCCACCATCTGCTAGTGACCAAGGCAGTCATAGACTTTCAACAATATCAGCAACCCCATGCCAACTGGTCAGGGAGTAAATATTTTCCTGGTAGGATAGTCAAAGCTACCTCTGTTACTTTCTGGACTGTCCTAATGCAGTAACCTGCACGTACCTGGTTCTTCATGGAGGATAAACATCAAGGACTTCAAATCGTATTTGATCAAATATTATTTGCCTATGTCATACTAGAGACCTAAATTCTTGACATTTTGAAGTTTAGTCTGGGGCAGAAAACTAGTCTTAATGACTCAGTTTTCCCAGACAGAGATTAAGCCTTGGAATAAAACGTTCCAGTGGAGACCTTCATTTAATTTTTGTTTTAGTCTAGGCTTAATTGAGTATATACAAAATGTCAAGTTTTCATTGCAAAACCCAGACGTATAGAAAATCTTTAAAAATACTTACCTGATGACTCTCCTAGGTTTTATTACAAATGTTCAGGGGGATTAATTAATTATCATTACGAGAAATGAAAGTTGAGGCTTCTTGCACTGCAAATAAAAATGTTCATCTTAACACGTTTGTTTTGTCATTGATGTGGATCAGTGATTTAAAAGCATCCCAAACATAGAAACAGTGAATGAAACTGTATTAGGATGAACAGTCAATATCTCCTCAATGTCACTATGAATAACTTGTTAAGATGGACAGAGCTGCTGCAACTGTTTGGCCTTATTGCTCATTTTTCCACAGAACCCGGAAGAGTTGTTATTCTTTGACTAAACCAGATCCGCATGCAGGAAAGAGACTGAAAGTCTGCATTTACATTGAGCTGAGTGTAAATGAATGCAGTTTTTCACTGCAGTTGATTTCCAAATGAACAGAATGACGGATATATGCAAAATAGCTCTTTAAAGTCTTGCACATTTCAGTAAGTTTCTTTTGGAAGCATTTTAGCTTTGTGGAGAAAAAGACAAAATCTGATTTATGAATGGCTTCTCTGAGAGTTCCCAGTTCCTGTCATATATTAATATTTTCATGTAATAGTCTTAGCCATATTGTTTTTTTATTATTTTTATTAAAACATCACTGTAAAGAAGTTGTGAAGAAATACCAGCTGACAATCAGACAGATTTTAAACAATTCAACATTTTCGGCATAAGGTATTTGCTCAACAAAATATCGTTGAGTATTTGTGGTTGTAGCAAGAAAGGGTGGCGTGCATGCTGCACTGCTGAGGTGTGATCAAAAGTTATTTGGCCATGTCAATGCAGTGCATACTCATTAACTGGACTACTGGCCAGATTTGTATCCCTGCAACTTCATCCACTTTCTTAAAAATGCAAATAAAAGTAGAATGACTAAGGTTTTGACACAGTGAAGGAAATCAAGTACTTATTATCAAAGGAGTCACATGACCTTGAATGAAAGATTGTTCAAATTTGATTTTTATTGACCACCTTAGAACTTTCTGATCACACCTCGCACACTTTGTGACTAAACATAACAGTGCAAGAAGCTGCTTCTCTGGATGGACTCCAACTCACCGCTTTGGACTGCTGCTAGTGACTGTAATCCATGTTCTGCTCTGCTTCTTGGTGATCTCAGCGTAGTGGCATCAGCTCCTTACCTTTTATGGATCATTGGCCAACACTCTGTAGTTGGTGTTATTGGACACTCTCTCCAGAACAGAGCAACATTTGCAGTCTCCAGCTGCAGTTCAATGCAGTTGTTAGTGTCTGAATGATGCTGAGGACCACCAGAGCACAAAGCTGATCAGCACGCAAGTGTTAAATGCTTGATGAAAAAAATTAAATAAATCTCAAAATACTTGAGCACTTGCCATATCTGTATAACAGTGTAATATGCATGTGTAAAAAAAAAAGAAAAGATTTCTTTAATAATTAGTTTATTCTTTAAAAAACACAACTCTTGACTTCATGTAAAGAGATACCCAGGATGAATATTTCTGACATGCTAAAAGTATATTTAGTATATTTATTCTCAGACTGTTACTGTGCTTAAGTACAGTTTCTAGTTTCTTTCAGGAGCCATTAAGCCGCAGTTTTTACTTCCAAATAAAATGTGTTCATATTCTGGCTTGTTCAAAACCTGCCTGATTGCCTGACCTTTTGTTATAAAGTCCTTTTGATGGTATTCAAAGCTGCTTAATGGTTTGCCAAAAATCTAAAATGCTTCATAAAATATTTCTAAGTGCAACTGCATGATTTATTTTCATTGTAAAGGGCCAGGTTAATTAAAATGTCTCTGCCTTCTCTGTGTAGCTCCCAGTTGGCGATGAAGTATTTGGATCCAGCTTTTACTTCTCTGACCAACGCTCTCAGTGAGGACCTGCAGAACTCGTCTAAATGGAGGCACAACAGCACTGCTTTTAAACAGCAGAGGTATGACGCACACATAAAAACACACAAACTGTCTCCTGCATTGGTTTCTGATGGTCATGAAAGCTTAACATGCTTTTAGCACTTCCAGCAGCGAGAGTTAGTTGTGAAAAAGTTTGCCACATTTTCTGTGTTAGTGAAAGCTTTGGGTTGCTGTTCAGAAACACTTCACTGAATCTGAGCCCAGTATCACTTCTGTTTAATGATTGTGGACCATTTTTAACCTCTTATGGATTAGTGCAAGATATTTTTCACTAAATAAAAGCATGACCTGAAGTGCCAGAAATGGTGACCATGCAATGACCAGCACACAGTGTTCACACTATAGACGGTAAAAGAGACGAACGTAGCTTCCGGGTCTGAAAATTGAAGGCAATTAAGATATACCTTAAACCTCTTAAGATTCTTTTTAATGGCCACCAGGGGGCGATGCCTGTGGTTGCAGAAACCATTTTCTATGGGAAATTGGCCTTCTAACCTGACCTCAGTAAATCGTTTCTTGATAAGTTTATGGGTTCAGTCAAATAACAGTCCCAGATTTAGGTTACCCAAGGCAATCCTACAGTCAGATCTGCCTCTCGCTTCTCACAATTGGCTTCAAAATACTAAGATGGTTATGATGAATATGCTCAGCTATCAAAGCAGGACTTTGGAAGCCGGTGGTTGACATCCCTAATTGCCTCTTGGGGATAAATAAAGTATTTTTGAATTGAATCATGTAGCTATGTCCATCTTTTATACTATCTATGGTTAACACCAATTTTCAGACCCAACTGAATTTGTGTTGAAATAGAGTTAATTGTGCCTACGCAAATACAAGATACAGGGTAAGAATTCTGGTCCCAGCAAAGTAGAGGGAGGAGAGGCTTTCTTCCTGAAGATCGACTACATATCAACTTCCAGTCTTAAAGCCATCACCTTGTCTTATTTTGTCCAATTGGAACAACTTTCAGCACTTTTTCACTGCATATACTTTTGTGGAAAACAGAGTCAGTGGCTCTGTAGATTTCCCTGTGTTGTCTCTTGTAGCTAAAAAAAATCTTAAGGAGGCAATATATTTTCATCTTGCAGGAAGGAGATCTCTCAGTACATCGACATACCCCACAACTTCACGCTGACTCGGGACTCAGTCCGAATCGGTCAGCTGATGCACTATGACTACTCCAGCCACAAATACGTCTTCTCCATCAGCGAGAACTTCCGCTCTCTCCTTCCGGAGGTCTCACCTATCCTCAACAAGCACTATAACGTTTGTGCTGTGATTGGCAACAGCGGTGTCCTCACCGGCTCACGCTGCGGTCCCCAGATCGAGAACTATGACTTTGTCTTCCGCTGCAATTTTGCACCAACTGAGTTCTTTAAAAAGGATGTTGGGCGTCGCACCAACATGACGACCTTCAACCCCAGTATCCTGGAGAAATACTATAATAACTTACTGACTGTGCAGGACAGAAATAACTTCTTCCTGAGCCTGAAGAAGCTGGATGGCGCCATTCTGTGGATCCCGGCATTTTTCTTCCACACGTCGGCCACAGTGACAAGAACGTTGGTGGACTTCTTTGTAGAGCATAAAGGACAGCTCAAGATCCAGCTAGCTTGGCCTGGAAACATCATGAAATATGTCAACAAGTAAGAGAAAGCAGACAATTAAAGTACATCTAGGTGTTACATCATTAATATCTAGTACGTCTTCAGTCCACATCTCCACATGTGATCACTATGTGATTAGTAGCAGTAAAAAATTCTATAACTCTACTCATTAAAAAAAGATGTATACTTATAAATTTGATCTCCTCTTCAGTGTCCTCTCCCTGTGCACCTCTGGACCTCTTCTAGATGAGGAACTCACACTTATATTTGTATGTCTGTGACGTACGCTGTATTTTCTTCCTTGTGTTAAAAAACATAAACTCTACAATTTTAGAGTACAAAAAGCCAAGCCGGAAGAGGTGCAGACCTGTATATGGAGGCAACCCTGATTGCGAGACTGGCCAAATTAGGACATTTGTGTGTGGAGTACCCCGAAGTGAATAAATGGTTAAGAAGATAGGTGGATGTATTAACTTGGGAGTCTGTGTGGACCGATAACACCCAGTGGCTGTTAGAAGAACTGCAGTTTTGGCCTTTTATTTTCTGAGGTTGTATCTGAGTTTTTACTGATTTTGTTCTCTGGTACATATTTGTGTTCACAGTAATGAAGAAGCATGTCCTTCAGTGCAATAACGTGACTTATTGATGCCTTTAATAGTTTTTGGATAACAGTAGAGTTGTTGGTTGATTAGATTAATTTCTAGATTTTGGTAATGAAAATGTCCTTCATCACCCTGAACAGTAGCTTTACTAGATAACTTTTGCTAATAATGTCTTGTCACTGGCAATTATTTACCTTTTACCTATGATGATACTCACATTTCATAAGGTGGTCAAGGTGACCTGTTGAAGTTCAAACATCAGAATGTGGAGGAAAAGTGATTTAACTGTGCTGAACGTAGCATGTTTTTTTGTGCCAGACGGGCTGCTCTGAGATTTTGGAAACTGCTGATTTATTGTGATTTTTTTTTTCCAAACAGCCATCTCTAGGGTTTCACATTATTGATAATGATATTACATCAATATAGACTAAAGTCTGAAGAATGGTTCCAGTACGTTGTTGAATCTATGCCATGAAGGATGAAGGTAAAATGGGGTCCAACCCAGTACTAGAAAGGAGTAACTGTTGAATTGGTCTCTGAGCGTATTTGCATAGCTCATTAAGATTAACAATTGATCAGACTCAGTGCTTTCTGCTTGTTAAAAATGGACATGCTCACAACTGGACTTCATTTCCACCTGGTTAGCTTGGTCGTCCCTGTCTCTTACCATTTATAGGCTGTAGCTGGTTGTGCTTTCTCTCTATCTGTGTTTTTAAATGCCCCTCATCCACCTCCATCCTGTTTAAAGAAACTAGCAGAAACTGGCTGACACGTGGCTGTTTTGTATTGAGCTGTAGTCTATATGGCAAAAGAGGAGATTTAGGCTCCAAAGCCGGATTATAAGGAAACAGCTATTTAGTGAAAGGTATGGCACACAGCTGTAACAGTGTGTGTGGAAAGAGGGGGATTTAAGTTGGGTTCTTAGTGTTGTAGTGGCAGAATAGGGCTTCCCGTACAGTAGTCTAATCTTTACCAATCCCATTAAATCTACCTGCTCTGGAAGAATTACCACTTTTAAGCAGCTCAGACGGCTTTCAGCGCTGTAAGGACTCTTGGAGGCGCTTTTGTTTAGGCTAGTTTGGAGAGTTTCCCCCTCTGTGATGCTGCAGTGCAGAACTGCCAGATTAAAGCTTCAACAGATTATCAATAGAGTCCTATTTTCTGAATTTTGGGGAATGATTTCTAGAAAAAAAGCATACAAAAGTGGACAGGGCGATATTCCTTTACCTCTGTTTACCAAAATTCAGGTTTGTGCCTATACTGCTCAAAACAAGGAGGGAATAATTAGGAACAAAAGCAGGAAGTCAATGCTAAAAAGGATCAAAATACAACAAAAACATTGCAACAAAGTACAAGGAACAGATAAACTCAGTGGTTTGATGCAAATCCTTAATTCTAATATTCTTTAATTCTAATAATCTTTTTGCATTTATTTGCTACTTAGTTATTAGGTCAATTCATTTTCAAGTGTTTAATAGTAAAAGTGATATAATTCACTTTAAAAGTCAATAAATAAAGTTGTGAATCCCTGAATTATTAATTTAATCTGTGACTAGTCTCTTGTCATTCATACTCCACAGCTACTGGAAAACCAAACAGCTGTCGCCTAAGCGCCTGAGCACGGGCATCCTGATGTACACGCTGGCTTCTTCCATGTGCGACCAGATCCACCTGTACGGTTTCTGGCCCTTCGGCTGGGACCCGAACACAGGCAAAGAGCTGCCCTACCACTACTACGACAAGAAGGGCACCAAGTTCACCACCAAGTGGCAGGAGTCCCACCAGCTGCCTGCCGAGTTTAAACTCCTCTACAAGATGCACACAGAAGGACTGCTGAAGCTCTCCCTCTCCCACTGTGCTTAGGGATAAAGCTGTGGCAGGTACCGTGCTCCTTCAGGCTCCCATCCAGCACTTCCACAGGCCGGAATTACAGAAAGGGTGGGACAAGCAGAGTCAGGACTTGTGCCATTTAGTTGGAGGCATCAAAGGCTTGACTGTAAGGCTGAGTTTGTGCAGTGGAGATCAGCCTGAGATACCTGAGCAAAGGCTCGTAATCGTGTGCTCAAGGTGAACTGTGACAGCTCAAGAAACAAGCAGTGTGTTAATTTTCTACTGCTCATACAGCTGAACAGCACTGCGTTTAGTTTCATTTTTCCACAGAGAGGTGGACTGTCATGCAAAGCTGGTCTTCAGAAAATTGTCACAGTGCTGAATCATTTAATAGTGTTTTATTGCGGTCTTTCACAGAACTGATGCAGACACATGCAACAAAAAACAGCTCCATCCAGAAATGACAGCATGTAGGCCAATCAGATTCAAGCACATATATTTAGGCATGGCAACAAAACATGATATTGTTTTCCAAAAGCTGCAAAGTGCTGTTTTATGTTAGTTATATATTATGATATATGCTGTGTCGCGCTGAGGTTTGGCAAACCCTCAAACTCACAGCTCTGACATTTTGGGTTTTTTATTTCGTTGGTTTCTTTGCTGTTTTTGGTCTGAAAACAACAACGCTGGGATCATCCGTATGTCAGGGACCACACCGACAAAGTCTGGAGGTCAGGTGTATGCAGGGCCCTGACAAGTTTAAAAGATCCTAGATTTTATTTTTGCACATTAGAGTCATATTAAGAAAAGAAGAAGAATCTTGATGAAGATGATGCTACACAATATTTTGCCTTTGGCCAAGAGACATTATCAGACTACATATCTTTCTGTTTTAAAAACTTCCACAGTGCCACGTATGAAGGAGAACAAAAGGTGGTCCTGGGTTTGGCTTTCTTTGCTCCACCTCACAGCTCCAACATCATCATCAGTCTTTCTTTTCACCATGTCTGCTGTTATGCTATATGCATAAGAGTGCTCAGTCCTTATATTTAGCACAGAGAAAGGACACAGTAGATCCCATGGTGGTACAAATGGTGCCTGGAGAAATCTATTTTTTGTTTTTTAAGCAGCTGGTTTAATATAGTATAAACGTCCTGCGCTACAAGAAAGTATGAGAAAATTATCACATTTGTACTTCACTCTCCAAAAACAAAGTAGTATTTTTTATATTCACTTAACTTTATCTGAGTTTGTGTCCATCTGATGAATGTAAATCCAGTTTTCTTTCTCCTTCTAGTCTCATTAGCTCATTCTTTATCTCCGTTTCTACCCTGTTGCTTTTATTTATTTGTTGTGTAAGTGAACCTCCTGCTAACGTTAGAGCTATAAACAGAGTAAACTTTGGAGTGAACGTCACTTCAAAAGATCTAGTTTCCAAAAAAATAAGTATAAGTTTTATAGGGATAGTACGGCAGAGTGATTATTTTGAATATCGTTTAGGAGAAACGGGATAATTGGAGTAAAATTATAACTTCTGCACAAGCCAGTGGAGCCAAGGTGATGAAAAGTGCTACTTTGGTCAATAAGATTTCTGTAGAAGAAGTAAGTTATGACAAGGTTTAGGAAAGGCTAGAAGCTCTGAAAGGCCTCCGAAAGGCAGGTTGTTTCAAAGCAGAGTTTGCTCTATGGTCAAAAGCAATTAAATCCTCTCCCAACTGTTTAAAATGCTTCCAAGAATTTATTAATTTCAATAAATGCATGATACTTGAATCAATAATCACATTGAATAATCACAATTACAAACAATTACAAATCCCAGCTGATCTGTAAAGTTCAACCACAGACTGTATTTAAATGATGGAAATTACCAGTGACATCACAGTTGGTTAGTGAGGTAAGGAAGCTAATTTATGAAATTAACTTTTTTGTTTGTTTATTTATTTATTTTTTATAAATTCAGTATAACCTGAAACTACCAACTGAGCCGGTAAAGTCATCAGGAAAGTGTTCACTACACAGTGCAAGAAAGTCGAACCACTGAAGTCGCCCCCTACTGGCTTTTAGAAGTAATGTAGATTTAAGGTACTTTGTATGGATCCAGAAGCTACATATAACTTTTTTAAAATATAGTTTGAGAGTCCAGCTCAGCTAGAAAGAAATAAAAATACATTAAATTAAGGTGACTAATACAAAGTTAAATTGAAATGCATCAGCAAAACTTCTTCTGCTGCTTTTACATAGATAGTAGTTCGTATTATATTTTATTCAAGTCCACTTTGATAGAAGTTGTGGCATTGTAGTGTAGTGCCTCCTGGATGACCACACGGGGCCTCGTGTTCTCCCTCTGATGGTGAAATTTACATCACTTGAACCTTTTAGCTGCTTGTCTTTAGCATCTTGTTTTGGGTCTCGTACAATTTCTCCACTTATGCCAGCAACAACAAGAGACGTTTTACAGACTTTCAAAAAATCTGATTTATCCACGGTGACATTCAAGAGGGAATTAGCATCGTCAGCACCATCGACGCAATGTTAAAATTCCTGTTTGCTGTTTTGTAAAATAAGCTGTGTGGTAATATGACCTCAGTGGTGTTTAGATTTACCTTGTTACTCAGTAAAACAGTGAACCTGCCACAAGTAAATGGAAAGAATTTAAAAATATAGTATAAGAATAAGATGTGTTTAAATTTGTGTTTATTTATTTGTTTTTTTAAATGATGTCTTAATTTTTTTTTATGTAAAGGGACAACACTGGTATATATGCAGGTTGTTCATTTTAGTGTTCCCTCTACCATATTGTATTTTTTTTAAAGAATGATGATATACAGTATGCAAGTCCAGATATTTGACTGACCACTGGTGGGTCCATTCAGATGCTGTTATTTTTAACCTTTACTGTTAGAAAGTACTAGTAAGACAATATAGAGCGCCTGAAGAGGTTTTAACCTCAACCTAGAATCAAGAATCAGTAGATTTAAGGTCGTGACTGGCGCGAGACTGTGTTGCTTATTGGTTGATGTAATTGTGGAGAGTTAGAGAATTTAATATTGTTATAAAGGGTTTTTGTGTGCTTACACAACAAAGTCCTTGTTTGTCGGCTTGTTCATTGTTTTTATAAAGTCTAACAAGCACAAAGATAAGACATTTAAAATATACATTTTCTTACTGTCATTAGTCCCTATTTGCAGTTGTTACAGAAATATGCACATTTTTCACAATATATCCCAGGAGGCAGTTTTCAGTTAATGGGAAAAATCCACCATTGATGTAAAACTTTTGGCACTCTTGGCTTTCCATACAGATTTCCATCCACATACTCAGGTTTTTGTGAACAGGTACAGTTGTACAAAGTTCTTTTGTTATTGCTTCCCTGAGTGTTTTGTGGCGTGTTAATCTTTTCTTTTCTTTTCTTTTTTTTTTTGTTGTTGCTTCTGTGTATGTGTGTTTACAAATCCATCAAATAATATTTTATTTGTAGTTAATTGGAGATGATTTAAGACACTCTGTGATGTTTGCTTTCTGCTG
>VURO01048923.1:2169-13692 GCA_015108175.1 Pelvicachromis taeniatus
CATTTACAATGTAAGCAATGGAGTCTTTCCAAAAATAATACCGTAACCTGGTAGCAATTTACCGTAAATTCCGGACTATAAGCCGCTACTTTTTGCACGAGCTTTGAACCCTGCGGCTTATTGTCCGGTGCGGCTTTTCTATGTTGGTCACATGTCCGTCCGCCAGCCTCTGGCATGTTAGAACAAGGCAGCTAAGGGAAGTCGGCAAGTCAGATCCATAACTTCAGGATAAGGATTGGCTCTAAGGGCTGGGTCGGGCGGGCGGCGGTGCGCGGCCCACTTTGCGGGGTTACTAGCAACTAGCCCGCTAGTGCTACTAGCCTGCTAGCGCACCTGCGGCTTTTAGTCCGGTGCGGCTAATGTATGAACAAAATATGATTTTTTTTCAAAATTTCAAGTTGTGCGGCTAATATTCAGGTTTGTAGTCCGGAAAATACGGTAAAAAAAAAAGCGAAACCTCATATTAAACTCATCCATAAGCTTTAATCAGACTTTTTAAATACAGTCTTTCTATTGCTGTCTTTGGTCACTGTTTTTTTTTTTACCATTTTAATGCTACTATTACTACTATTAATGTTTTTCTTGACTTATGGTTTTAACTGAAAGCTGTCTTAATGTATGTGAGAAAAGCCTCGTGTCTGTTCTAGCAGGCGACACAATAGCTGTGACACCCTAATGGTAAATAAAAGCATCACCAGAGGAAGTGAAATAAACAGGAGGAGGAAGAGGTGAGCGGCCCATCCTGTTGTTGCGGTGGATGCTTGCTTTGAACGCAGCTCTGATGAGCCCCATGAAACAGTATGGGTTTTTTAAGAGACAGTGATTTCACTCCCATTAAAAATGACTGCGCTCTACTGTATATACGTTTATGGCAAATGCGTGTCTAATGATACACTTACTGTGTCCTCTCTCGGCTTGTGTGCTCATTAAAACCCCCCCCCAGAAAAAAAAAAAAAAAACACCTCTATGAGGAACAGGTGAATCACAGTCACTGAACCTGTTTATAAGGAATATTTTGTATACATTTGTTTAGTTGCCTAAGCTTTAATTGTACAACATAATGTGTATAAGATGATGTTTTTATAGCGACTAAAGGTAGAACGCTGTTTACTGAGTTCATATCAATATGTAAATAAAAGGACATAGTTCCTACATGATCAGTAAACAAAGACAAAACACATGAGTGAGTAGGTTAGTTATCACATGTTTCCCTTTTATCATGAAGGTCTAAATGAACACAATCCTTTATTTGGACTTTTGGTGCCATGCGGTGCCACCGACAGTGGGAAGTCAGTGTCTGTAGTGGCTGAGAGATCATAAAGAACCCCTGTCTGACCTTTGACCTCCTACCCCTAACAACATCACCTGCTGGGGGCTGACACAAACACACTGTTTGTGCGGTATTGTGTGCCCACAAACATCTCTAAGCACTGTTACGTATCTGTTTTTTGAAAAAGTACAGAAATACTGCCTTAAATGAAGAGACGCGTCACTCTCAGGATGAATTAACATCTTCATGAACCGCATTGTGTTTTTATGTTTGCCTGAACTAAAACTAAATCATTTGTTGCTTTGCCCGTCTGTTATTATTTCTGTTTTATTATTCAGAATACTGAAATTCGTTTCTGCTGGAGAGAGTTCACCTTAGACGCCCCTCGGTTTTCTCACTTTTTGTGTGGTGTACGTCAGCAGCCCGTGTTGTGCCCCCCGTCCAGGGGGCACGGCACGGCTGCTGAGGCGTAATACCCCCCTGACATAATTGTGCTGTCAATCTACAATATCTGTAATGCATGAATAACTCATGACTGCAAGTGCGATGTCTGCGTCTATGGCTCAAATGAGATTTCTCTTTCCATTTCACATCTCTTTTGTATCTATTTTACCTCATTTGCAACTGAATATAAACATGAATGAAACACAGAATTTCATTCTGGTCGGTAAAGCTAAAGTTAAAAATAACAACAATAAATAAAATGAAGGAACATATGGATAGGATATGAAACAGCACCAACGTGGTTTCTATAATGTATGAGTGAGTAATCATTAAAATATTAAATGTTTTAAATGTTTAGGTTAAGGTTGTCTATGACGACTATCTAATATACTAATGTAGACAGCTTGATCTTTGCCTGCTGTTTGGATATTAAATATTTGGGGATATTTTATCATTAAGATTTTACTTAAAGCAGTTGTTCCTGTAAAATATTCAAAGAGCTTCAAATACTCGTCCCACTATATTTTTAAATTTAGAGCAGGAAAGTCTCAGTTTCTTAATTCATTTTATTTATATAAGACCAAATGACAACAACAGTTGCTTCAGCGCACTTTATATTTTAAGGTACAGATCCTACAATAACAAAGTGAAAAGCCCAACAATCACATGACCCCCTATGAGCGAGCACTTGGCGACAGTGGGAAGGAAAAACTCCCTTTCGACAGGAAGAAACCTCCAGCAGAACCAGGGGGTTGTGCCTAAGGGTAAGGAGAAAGGACAAAATAAAAGGGACAAAGATGTGTGCAGCAGATATTTAGATCTTTGGGGGCTCGCTAGCTAGCTCTCTCTGGGAAACATGCGTTCTTATTGTGTCTTTATGCAGAATCTATATATGATTTTTCTGCTTTTCTTCAGTGATTCTCATGTTTCTGTCAGTAGGGGCCCTCTGTAGTTAGGCACAGATGCCTAACGAGTGAACAACTCACAGGTGAGGCCATTTTTTCCCAAAGCCTACCAGATTAGGTAAAGCTTCCTAAGAAGCTGCCTTTAACTTTGATTTCATCCTCTTCCTTACATTTCCACAAGAATAGACAATCACAGCGACAGATTTTTTTTAACTGAGCATCTAGATTGACCTCATAATTGCTGTGTTTGCACGTGTATCTACATGAGTGCACTTTAGTCTCATTGATCCCCACAAGCACAAACATCCACTATAAACAACACTCAGATTGAATATTGCAGGGATATAAGGTGCTTACGCTAAGCCTTTGTATTAGAATAAAATATTTTTACTCGGTTTGGATAACTGTGCCGTACTGTATTTACTGTATGCAAATAAACTGTACAGAAACACCTGAGGACACAGACACATGCAGCCGCTCATGCCAAGCCTCTCCAATAATTGACTTATCTATCTAGCTTGTCGTGGGTCCCGCCCGCCTCCTCTCGGTGACTTATCAAATCAATCCAGGCTCTTGTCCTAAATGACATGTCCCGTAACAAATTACAGCTAATGAAATAACCATCAGAATATCATTACATGGGCGGGCCCGCAGTATTATTGCCCAGCATGGGTCTACATGTGCATGTGTGTGTGTGTTGGAAGGAAAGAGAGGAAATGTGAGCGCTCATAAATAGCCTCGGTTATGCTGTTGTTACTCCGCACGCTATTTAGCACCTGAGTCATTCTCTGTGACCAACGGCTCTAATGAGGGACTTCTGTCATCCGCCTTTGTGTTCGTATGGGTCCGACATGATCTAAAGTCCTGAAGGATTATCAAGAATGATATTTGACAAAAAGTACATAATGGCCATTTTTGCCTGGGTAAAAAAAACAAACACCTTTTGAGGCCTTGAAAGACGCAGTGATTTTCTTTTCAGGGTTTTGGACCTGCGTTTTTTTTGGAACTCATTTTTGTTTATTTCCATAAGCAGACTGGTCATTTGCAGCAAAGATCCCATTTAGCTTCCTCAGTCTCGTGCACTGTCAATGTCCCTCTGACAAGAGACCACTGTGGCAGCCCGCACTCTCCACGTGAGTCCAGCCATTCTCCTTCCAGTCTGCAGCCAAATGTATCGCTTGTCTCCCATTGCCTTCCTCTACCATCTCCTCCTCCACCACCTCTACTACCATTCCAGAGCTGACAGCAGATGGTGTTTTAATAAAGTCCAGTAGGAATAGGACTGTGAGTAAACAATGCAGCACATGCCAACTCAGTAATTGCTGGGCACTATTACAACCCCTATGTCTGGCAAGGGAGGGAAGGATGAGAGGCAGAGAGGATAAAAAAAGAGAGGATGTAGCAGACACACAGTGAAAGGACAAATCAGGGAAACCAAGAGAACAAGGAAAACCAGAAAAGGAAAACATGAGAGATGTAGGGGGAAAAGACTGGGTATGGTGGGGGCGGGCAACATACACACATATACACCTAGCAGCTGGAGCCAGAAAAGCGCAGCTGGTGAAGGTGCAGGGAGGCCACAGGGAGGAGGGGGGGGGGTGAGCAGAGCTGGGATGGGCTGGTCTAGGCTGTGCTGGGCTGGGCTGGTCTAGGCCAGTGGGTGCAGTGCTGGGCCTATAGCCTCCAGGCTATGGGATCCAAGCCCAGTCTCTGAGTCCCAGGCCTTCACTCTGTGGTCTCCGCTGCTGACACGGGGCCAATGCAGTTCCTTGTCAAACCCCACGTCAATGGTCAGACACACTCTGAAGGAGGTGGACTGAAGCAAGACCAAAGTTAAAGCTCCCGTTCCCTGCAGTAGTGATACCTCAGCTCAGCGTGCAGCAGGAAAGAGGAAAACATGATAGTTTTAATGGTTAGAACGGCTGAATTCATATGTTGCATTACACTGATTTTATACTCGAGTGCAAATTTACTGCACGCTGGCCCTTTATCAGTAAATCTATCTATCTATCTATCTATCTATCTATCTGTGATGTGCATTTCACCACAAAAAACATACCCTACACACACACACGCACGCACACACACGCACGCACATTGTGCCATTTGATCCCTTCTCCACTAAGCCTTCATCACATAGGAGAGAGATGTTCTTGCAAGTCTGCAAAGAGCTTTCCCATGATGCACTATTAAACTTGTTGCCTCCAGGGGTGTCAATCAGAAACCATCTCTGTGCAGCGCTGACAGCTCAGCCGCCTTACGTCACACACCTGTTTGGCTGAGGCATTTTAAAAGAAAATATGTGAAATGATGGATAACTAATAAATACGCCGGTGAGCGCTTTAAAACATATGCAAGACCCAAATAATTTATCTTACAGTGCATGAATATTTTAGATTTCCCAAAGATGCTTAAGCATCTCCAAATGATAATAGGTAGACTCGAGCAAAGCAATAACATTTCACTTCTACTGGGGTAAAACTTGATGAAGCACTTCCCACAGCTATGCAGTTAGTGGCTCTCATCAAAGACAATTAAGGAAAATGGCTTTTATTTTAAAGCTAAGGTTAAATGACCAGTCTCCTTAACCTTGAAGTTCTCTGTCCACATGAATATTGAATGATTCTTAACCTTCTGTTCTAATGCTAATTGAAGCAGAGGGGGATATTACATATTTGTAATTAGGAGGCTCCTGGATAGGGTTTAAGCTCTAAGCCTCATTAGTTTAATCATGAGGACTCTATCAATTATGCAGGTGGAGGTATGGTGGTGATTTGAAAAATATTCTGCTCTGTGGAAAACTCGAGTAATTATATTGATGAATTTCTCTAATCTTATCATTAATTCCAATCCCTGTTTGGGCACCCTTTCCCCCCTTCAGTGGGGATATTTATGGATGTCGATTGTTGATGAGTTTGACACCAAAATTGCTGCGTCTCCCACTAATTGAGATTCTCGGGCAAGGCCTTGCTACATGAAGCTAATCCTCATGGAAGCTAACGCAAACAGGGCGCCTGAGGACATCACCCAAATACAACATCAAACGGCCTCCTGACAGGTTTGCTGATGAGCACAAACAAGGCTTCATGTCGGAACACAACTTCTCCTCTATGACATCTTGAACTTCTGTCCAACCAAGTCTTCTCACATACTTTCAGGCCTTGAGAATTTGCTTTTTTTTTACCCCCTCGAGGCACCAAAGGCAGAGAGACAGAAGGAGTGAAAGACAGAGATCTTGGCTGCTCAGAGAGAGTGAAATATGAGTTTCCCTCTCCTGAAACAAGATTAGTGAGATCAGTCTTCACCGTAAGGACAGTCCCCGTTAACCCTGCCATATTTATTTGAATACAGTCGTACACAGCTACATAAATGCACACATATCTGCGCTCTGAACATCTGCCAGTTCTCACCTCAGACATCTTCCTTACATCCAGTTTGCCAGCAGGTCTGGGTTCACACCATTAATCTTGACTGAGAAAGTGGGAGAGGAGATGGCGGTGGGGAATCCACGGGAGGTGGAAAAGGTGGGAAAGTGGGTCAGAGGACTTAGACCGAGGCGAAGACAGCTGCCCCTTCGCCACCTCGGTCTTCCTCCAGAATCTTCCACATCGCCCTCCTTCCTCTCGGTGGCGTGGAGGTGACAGTTGGTGAGGGACCTCGGAGAGGCTCGCACACCGACTTTGGCTTTTCTATACTGCCCCACTCATGTAGGCGAAAATGTTTCCCAGAATTGGAACAGCACTTTAGAGAGATCTCTTTGGTCAAGTGATGTGAAATTAAGCGAGTGAAGCGGTCTCAGATGTAAACTGCTATATCCGTCATGCTTACTTACTGACGTACTTGGACTTTTCTATTCCTGGCAGGTGCAGGTGTCCGACTTCCCTCCGGATTTCCTGAGATTTTCTGACCCTCATTCTCTTGAAGCATTTTTAGGCACGTACACGTGCCTGCAGTTGAAACCTGAATTTGCACATTAACATGTAATCGTGCAAATGCCGTTCTCGTTATCGTTGGCGAATTGGCTTAATCGCCAAATATCCTTTTGCTAAAAATTAACCCAAAAATAAATGAAGCTGCACTCCCATCACCCACTCCAAACGAACCCGGATAAAATGACGTCTTTTAGCACAGAAACACTGTTTCCAGCATCAAGGGGTCTGGAAAATATATACCCATAAATGTATTAAAATATTGCTTTTACACCCCATCTATCATGAGTGCAATTTCACGGGTCACCTTCTTAAAAATTAATTTAATTCTTTGACCTGTTACGAGTGGAAGCGCTAACATGGGTAGGCTCTGAGTTAAATTGCACTTGTGACTTCATGGATCACATTTTCAATTACCTCTGAACACCGCGTGGTAAGATAGGGAGAAAGAGAGGGGTGGCGAGGGGAAAAGGAGGGAGAGAGGGAGATGATTACGAATGCAGCACGGGCCAACATCAACTTTATTTACTGGGACAAGTGGTATGGAAAAGTGATATTTAATGAGCTATGTTAAACAGCAAGAAGGTAATGGAGTACAAGCAGAAATATCCAGCAGACGATGACTGGTAGTCGATTGACTGCACACTGTCTGCTGTGGCAAACCTAAACTGGGGTGAGCCTTATTACAAAAGCGACATGACAAACACTTCTAAAAGTTTACTCAAGTCTGTCCTGACACGTGCGCCATATTTACCTGCACTTATTGACAATATATGATGATAGCCTGCCACGTGATAATGACTCACCCAAACTCATCGGCCTGTCTGTTTGTTTGAACGCTTTCTCCAGTTATTTACATTAGAACATGTCGCAGATTTCAACCTGCACCGGTTCTATTTTAGCCTTTACGCCAACGTCCTGCGACGGATCGTCATTAACGTTGAATTTGGCAGCGAAAACAGTGGATTCCTTCTTAGCTGCCTCTTGGGTGTCACGGCAACGTCAAGTCCTTTTTGCAGAGGTCATGCCATCTCTGACTTCCCTGTAAATACTGGGCTGAAAGGATATCCCGCATCCCTTCATCATGTGAAAAAGTGTAACAAACAAATGTTTTTTGATGGTATAGCCGGGCTGGCTTCTGTCATCCCGCTGTGTGTCCTAACCAAGAAAATTCAGTCTCAATTCAATCCAGATGGACGCAAACCTTTTTCTTTTGCCATTCTGTAAATATTAAGAGAAAAGAGTCTTATTTATTGTGGATTACTGTCTGTGGGGGACATGTCCATATGTCCCAGCCCTAAGGTAAATATAAACATTACCAATAGCGCAGACTCCATTTGTACCCGCCGCTGTTTTCTTAAGGATTAAGAACCCCGCACAGACTCTTTAGCGACTGTTGTGAGGCGAAAACCGCTGAAATTTCTGTCATTTGGCTAAAGATCAAAAAAGGCACCCATTAAGTTTAAGTTTGTGCTATAGCTTCCCTGTCATTGCCATTACACCCAAAGGGCACTCCCATGTGATTAAGTACTAAACAGTGACAGTTGCTGGGAAGACAAAAGCTTAAGTCAAAGAAACACAATGTGGTGAGCAAAGAGGAAAATGCACCTCAGTCTATTGTACAAACCCTTAAAATTAAATATCATATTTTATTACCTGAGTCACCTTGTTTGGGAAAAGAAAAAAAAAAAAAAAGCAGCTGCCAAATCAAACAAAGCGTAATGTGTTTGTGAAACGCCCCGCCGCCTCAGAGGTTTATTTTGTGAAAGTTAAAAGATATCGAGAGACATGGATCCCACCAATGAGAGCGCAAGACTGTGTCATATAATTACAGGGCTCAATCACTGGAGTAATCCGAAAAGCTAATGTTGACTTACCACATAACCTTTCAACTGGTTAATTCCACCCCTCCTCTGCTTTCGGAAGAGGTGAAAATGTAGCCGCCTCTTTCCCGAGGCTGAACTGTCTTCACCGGCATTACAGGAACACAAGAAAGAAAAGTCGCTCAGTGATAGATACGAGCGCGCGTCCAGATCCCCTCGTGCCATGTCAACCGCCTCCTGAGGTGAAGAGGACACGATGAATGATGAGGCGGGAGTGCTGCACAATTTTCTGATGGCCCTCTTATCGTCTCAATTTAAAAAAAAAACATCAAATAAAATCAGTTTTCAAAAATGCGTGTTTGTTTGAAAGCAAATTAATTGCATTGCACGTTTGAGCTTTCTAAGGTTTCATTAGCAACAGCGCCAGTTTGATCTTGAGTGCTGTGGAAAAAAAAAAGGGAACATTTGGAGTAATAAAGTGTTAACGAATCAAGCAGCCGTGTGCTAAATGTTTCTATATTTGATAAATAATGAGTAACGGCCTTCATTTAATAATTTATCACCTAAAATAGAAGCTGAGTGTTTTGGAAAGCAGCTCCTCACTTGTTCCTAACCTTGTTTTGTTATCATGGCACGGCTGTTGTCAATGCCAACCGAGCTACAGTACAAGCTCAGAGGCTCTGCCATGTGGATGTAATTTTACCAGGATGGGTTTTTTTTTTTTTTTCTACCGCAAATCAAATAAAAGATTCAGCTTTGAGGGTAGAAAATAAACCCAGAACTGATCTGCATTACACCGAAACAAACAAGAGTGAAGTAAGAAAATGAGAGAGACAAAATCTGAATGTAATGGTTGTGGAGCTATACACATTTCCTTTGATTACAAGGTATTAGTGTCATCCATGGGCCCATTGGCAGGAAATGCTGGGCTGTTCACCACATTGGAACAAACACAAATGTCAATGTCTATTAATTCACTTATAATCATATTTGAATGGATCGTCACTGCGCTGCCTATCTGTCTTTCTCCACGCAGTTTTGAATGAGAGCTCTCAGGGATTCTTGAATCACAGCGGAAACCACACAACTGGATCGCGCTTGTCGGAGATATATTAGAGGAAAAAGTTTCCGACGCTGACGATTGCGTCTAGAAAATCCCAAATCGACAATAAAGAGAGGAAACGGCAGTAAAATAGCTTTCAGAATCGTGATTTCTGATGATTATTCATGACAGAGGAAGGTAACATCGTCTCAGCAGAGGCCACATCCAGAGTTTAGATTAATTATAGTGTAGTTCTACTCAAAATCGAAGTATTGTCTAACTTGTCTCCACCCGGTGACAGTTTTTGCCTCTTCTTTTGTTGAGAAAAAAACATTACAAACTTGCAGTGATATCTAAGTGTTTGTCTCATCAGTACATATTTTTATTTCTTTTTACTGTGTTAAGAACAAATGCAAAATCACCATTACCAGCAAATGCCTGCTGTTGAGCTGTAGCACTAATGCCGTGAGGACACTGTGGAAATAAAGGGACTGGAGGGCAGAGGGACGGTCTGCTGCAGCGATCTTCAGCTTGTGGATGTTCAGGCCACCATCTTCATCCCTGAGGTGACAGAAAAGACGACTACGGATACCGAAAAGCATCACACACCCAAAAAAAAAGAAAAGAAACCCCCAACAACTTCAAAACCGAGCGTCAAAGTTGATCTAAAAAGGCCATTTTTCAACTATGACAAAATACCACTTTGCAAAATAGAGACCATGGTTGCAGTCAAATAAATGTCATTCGGCAATGTTGACAAATTGCTCGAGTAGTGGCATGCGATGCCACAAGGGCACTGTTGAAGCAGTGCAGCGTAGCCTCTGCGCAGCCTCCCACTCCCACCCATCCTCCCAATTAATCAGGCTTATCTTCACCTCCATCACTGCTGTCAGTCACAATGGAAAAGCCTTCCACGGCAGCACGCACGTGCAACATGGAGTCTGAGAAGGGGAGCATGCATCTGTGAGCTCTACACACACTTATGTGCAGGGCCAGTGTGTGTTTGTGTGCAGGAAGTAGAGCAGTAAACATCTGTATCTGGTCAACCCACACAGCCAAACTGATTTCTCAGCTCTTCTTAAGACTAAACGTTCGCGATTGTCCGTCACGCCGAAGACCGAAGACCCTCGGTGTGTCGGATCCCTAAAATGTGTCCTTATAACATCTGGAGCGAAACGCATTTAAACCTTACCAGGTTCACTCAGTGGAGGTAAGACAGCAGGATGATGGGAAACTGGGTAAACTGGGTGAAACATAAAAGCCAAGCAAACTTTGAAGCAACTGAATTTAATTATTGAATATCACTGAATTATTGAAAGGCATTTTTTTTTTCCTGCAGTTAGCACTTTATTACACCTAACCTACTTTTCAGTAAAGTGTTACTATGGACACATCTGTCAGAATCCAAGTGCTCAAACTGTGGATGAAGGAAAAAAAACAGTAAAGTTTTGAAATGTTGCACACTAAAACAAACTCAGTCTGTGATGCACATCTGAATGTGAATGAAATCCCTCCGACATTAAAAGCAAATGAGATAAACCATATATATATATATATACATATATATATATATAATTTTTTTAATATAAACAGCGTGATCTGGATTTGTGACATTTCCTCCACAAACCGCCATGGGACACTTCGCTCATCTGACAGTTTTATGGAATCTTTGTTTTGATAATCCTTGTATTGGTGCTACCTGTCATAACACACAGTAGTAACCACCAACCCCCCCCCAAACTACCACCCCCCCTCACCCCTCAATCTCTCTGCTAAATCTCCCTGTCTACACAACATTGGCCCCACGATAAGAAGGTGACACTGTCACTCCAGCCCACACATACACACACACAACACACACACGCAGCCTGATCAGTCTCTCACACACACACACACACGCGTGCACACAAACAGCCTCGGAGGCGTTCAGCGTGCATAGGCATTCGGCATCATGCTAATTTTCATTGTTGTGATAAAAATAAACAGGTCTGGGGAGCCGACTCTGAAGGCCTGAGGGTCACGGCGCGCTCGACTGACAACGACAGGGAGGGGGAGGGGGGGGGGGGGGGGGGGGGGGGGGGGGGGGGGGTGGGGGGGGGGGCACAGACGG
>VURO01048925.1:8105-20990 GCA_015108175.1 Pelvicachromis taeniatus
AAATTATCCGGCCGGCCCGGCCTTTAAAAGAGACCGGTGGTTGTTGGAGACCGGCTCTTATTCCCTTCTCAGACAGAATTGTCACGGAAGTGAGAGGGAAAGAGGACCCAGGCGCGGTTTTTAGACTGAGGTGAAAAGACAGTGTGTTTACTTACAGTGCTCCAAAACGTATTCCAACAGTTCACTAATAATGCAGTTCCCAATTGTGCTCCTCCTTTGCTCCCGAGTGTCTCCTTGTCTGTGGTAGCCCAGTGCACGAGTGGTGCTCCCCAAAACTTCTCTCCACCTGACTCTCCAGCAGAGGAAGTAAAAGACCAGAAAATCACAGTTAGCAGGTTCGCTAGCCCAGAGTTCCAATTCAGTGTAATAATCCCACTTCGATGGTCGCTGCATCGGACAGCTGGAGGACAGACAACAGCGCGGAGGGACTTCCGGGTCGAAGGTCGCCCGGCTATTATTGGAGACCGGCGTCTATTTGTCGTGACATGTTTTCAAACTGGCGTTTATTAGAAACGGGCATCAATAAGAGGAAGGCCATTACTAGAAGATATACGGAATAATTTTTTTGTAGAATAGCCATAATAACATATTTTGGCTATTGCTTTATTACCAGTGTTATGTATAGTTTAAATTTCAAAGGAGAAAGAAACATTTTCCTAAAACTGATACAAGAGGAATGAATGGTACAAATGTAATTCCACATTATATTTTAGATATACATCACATTACAGGGTATTTCAGACGTCCTCCTTTCCAGAAATACTTTCCAGTTCCTTCTGGGGCATCCACAGATGGTCCCAGACCAGTTAATACCTCACTCAGTGGGTTCAGGATCTTCCAGTCATTACTCTCATTACGATAGGTGATGGTTGTAATGTATACCTCACACTCCACCTTTCCCTCACCCAGTCATAAGATCCCAAGATACCAGAGCTCCCTCACTTGTAAAAGCAAGCCTCCTTCAATCCAGAGACACCATGCCACCTGGTTTTACAGCCTGTCCTCATCAAACACTAGAACACACACACTGCTCGTGGTAAGTCAGACAGGACTTACTTCCAACTGATTTTACGCAGAAACTCACATGCATCCCTCACCATTGCACTAAGATGCAGCTGGTGCCACTAATTCTCAGTATAAAGGGTTAACGTTGCTGAGGGACATATTTCAGCCCAGAGCACATTCTCTATCTTTTTTTTTTTTTTTTTTGCATAAGTAACAACCAAAATAAAACCCATCTTCATCCACCGGGACAACCCATTTTAAAGAGTGACTTTTTGCTGAAAAACAACATGTTCACAAAGAACAATGCAAACTTTTCATACAGGAAAATGCCCGTGGCCCAACAAATATTTGCATCATGTGTTTGCACTTTAGACAATCAAGTCACATGGGCCAGAAACGGTTTGCTGAGCAAGCGATGATGTGGTACACGCAGTTTCTCTGAGCTCATTTAGAAAAAACCACACAAGCCCCGCTGTACATCGGGTTTGGCTTCTCTTTAGCTTCCTGTGGTGTGTTGCCTGATTCTCTTCATAAAATGCTCACAAACTGCACATAGTGGAGGAGGGAGAGGTTTGCCCTTTTTACCCCATCATTAACCTTTGTCTCACTTCCCCAGACACAGTGACATGCACTGGTGAGTATCGACCACATGGTTAAGCAGACAGGAAGGGTCAGTGTGTGTGTGTGTGTGTGTGTGTGTGTGTGTGTGTGCACCATTGTGGCTGTCTGTAAATCATGTCCTTTGTCTCTAGTAACAGTGTCTGGGTCAGTGAACGAGGTCACAGACACAGTCCTAATTGAGTTTCCTGGAAATACTGACTATGGAGTCTAAATGTTCAAAAATAGATTAGTAGTAGCATTTATATGTTTATGTATTATTTAAGTGATATTGATGCGGTGGTGGTGTCTTGTGTTTTCAAAAATGTTAAAAATATTTGATTTTTAAAAAAAGAAACAAACTTACGTTGTGTATCTGTTGAGAAAATGTTATTATATTTCATAGAGCATCCAAACTGATGTTGTTTGTGATATGAAATTCTATTTAAAAGTCCCCCAAGCCCTGTCAATTACCTTGCTTTTAGGAAACCCGGGCTGTGTGTGTGTGTGTGTTTAATCCTGACTAATATTCAGACCAGAACCCTTCTCTTATCTGTTACTGTCCAGAAGCTTAGCACGCCAAAAGCATTCTTCTTTGTAATTACTGCCTTGTGAAATTGTTCTAGAAAGAGCTAAAGAGGGTAAGATAAAAAAAAAAAACACAGTAATACTAGCACTGGAACAGTAAGGTTAGGATGCTACTGTTATTACATATAAAGATACAAATGGCTCTTTCATTGCTCTTACTTTTATTTTGCACAATACCAGATTTAAGATGTGGGAAGGAAAATGTAAATAAGTGGAAAATAAATGCATTGAGTTCAGATTAGATCAAATTTAATTTGTTTGTGTGATCTATAAAAGTGAGTGAGTGAGTATCTGTAACTCCCTGCACCACGACTCCTGTGAGAGAAAAGGATGTGAACATTATAGTCTGCAAAATTTCCAAATTTGCACTTTTATCCTTCCTACCAGCACAACATTGAGAGAGTGGTGAACTTAGTGTACAACCATGCACGCAGCTCTGAGAGGATGCACAGCTACGTGTTAATATCAGCTTGCCAAAGTAAACGCTGTAACATAGCTAACATGTTATGGGGGGAATGTTTGCCATGTTTTACATTATCTCATAACCTCAAGATCGCACGCACAGCTGAAGGTCCATCCTGTCAAGATATCTGATAATAAGTGCATAAATGAACAGGTAACAAAGTATGAATTCAAATACATTATCTCAGCTCAGTATCAGTTTTCCTTCCATTCAATAACCGTCGATCGAAACACTTGTGTAGATCCTTGTATGTTGAATGCATAAAATGCCATACAATCTCCTCAACAGTGGCTTCAAAAATTCTAAATTATGAACAAAATCAGATCAGATCCTTACGGAAGCCGAGAACGGCCGTATCCGTTAATAATATTTTTCTCTCGTTATTTATCCCGAGATAAAAATATTATTAACGGATACGGCCGTTCTCGGCTTCCGTAGATCCTTACTCAAGTTATCTCGAGAAAACGGTGGTGCGGTTTTCTCGTGATAACGAGATAAATAAGTCGTTATCACGAGAAAACGAACCATGTTATGTTATCTCGAGATGATTAAAACGTTGTTCTCGGTTTTGTTTTCTCGTGATAACGAGTTATTTATCTCGTTATCTCGAGAAAACGGTGGTCCGGTTTTCTCGTGATAACGAGATAAATAAGTCGTTATCACGAGAAAACGAACCATGTTATGTTATCTCGAGATGATTAAAACGTTGTTCTCGGTTTTGTTTTCTCGTGATTTATTTATCTCGTTATCTCGAGAAAACGGTGGTCCAGTTTTCTCGTTATAACGAGATAAAAATATTATTAACAGATACGGCCGTTCTCGGCTTCCGTAGATCCTTACTCAAGTTTCACAGAATTTTATTATAACCAGTAAACCAGTATATACAACACACCTTGCTAGTACTGGGGTCGGTCCCCTTTTGGCTTTCGTGACTGCTATTACGACATAGATTCAGCAGGTTGTGGAGACATTTAGTCCATACTGACAGAATAGAGTTATGCAGTGGAGATTTGTCAGCTGCATATTCACGATGCGAATCTCCCGTTCCACCCCAACCCACAGCTGCTCTATTGGATTGAGCTCTTGTGAATGTGGAGGTCATTTGAGTGCAGTGACGTGGTGCTCTATCCTGCTTTGTCAGCCCATGCTCTGTAAACCCTAGAGCTGTTCGTGTGGGAAAATCTCAGCACATCAACAGTTTGTGAAGTACTAAAACCATCCTGCCTGGCACCAGCAAACACACCACGTTCCAAAGTCATTTAAATCTTTACAGTTTTACCCCCCGTTCCCATTACAGTTTAAACTTCAGCAGGTAGTCTTGAACATGCCTAAATGCACTGAACTGCTGATTGACTGGATAGATCACATGGCAGCTCGTTAACACAGGTATTACATATTTGTGTTAATGAGCACTTGAACAGGTGTACCTGGTAGTACTTTAAAATGATGTCACACTATGAAGCATCATTGAGGTATTAGCACGTGCTGAATGCATCATGTTTCTCCACCTGTTACTGTTACACCATTCACAGCTAGCACTGCTAGTAATAATCATGATGGCGATCATAGTCATAATAACATATCTGTATTCATACAGGGATCGCCTTCATGGTGTAGGAGCTATTTTCATTTTTACGTTTCATTAATATAACTGTATGTGTTACTACACACTCATTATTTTCAAAACGTTTCTATTTTTCCAAGTGTTTCATGATGGGGTTGGAGTTTCTCTGCAACATGCCATTCACCCAAAGGATCACCTGATTCCTGAGCATTTGGTGAATAAGCTCTGTGCACATTAAATTACACAACCTGTGCACACAACGACGCTTAAGCAGGAGGTGTATTGACTCGGATGCACACGTGCACACTCACAGCTTCGCACTTCCTGCAGTGCACACACAGATTGGGTAAACATCCTGGAATTGAATCCTCCTGCATCTCCATCCCCGCAGTTTTCAGGATATTGAAGTATTGTGATGGTTAATGACAACATTCTGTTTCTATAAACCTGGACTGGCTGCTAATTCAGATTATGTGAAAACACACGTGCATTTTGTACCTCCTCCCATTTACTGCTGGCTTTGTTGTCAGCAGAAGCTTGGATTCTTGTTGTAGCATATAATGTCCATTTGCTCCATTCACGCATAAACAAAGGCTGCTCTTCAACGTCGCAACGCCTTTTTGAAGACGTCATATTAGTTCCACGCATAATCACTTCTGTCTTGAGGACATTGTAATGAAAGCCAGGCAGGACTGTCACTGGCATTTGATGCTTATGCTGCATTAAGCTTGTAGACGATCTGAGCCATTGAAGCTGTCTGGTTTAGGAGATGGGTGTGTCAGCATGTCAGATTTAAAGGTTGAAGGCCAAATACTCTGCAATTTGTACTTCAAGATGAGGAATTGATTTTCTCTGGATGTGGAAAGATCTATGGTGTTGGTGTGTGTGCCTGAGTATTACGGCGCATCAGTGCTCTGACAGCATGAGGTTTTACAACTACAATGCAACTTTAATGCTCAACAGAGTAGCCCTTTAATGAGCAATTAAGTTAAAAACCCCATTTGTCCTCTTAATTAGTGTCCATCTGCTGTCAGTGATGTTTGACTGTTTCTGTTCGCACTGAGTTATTTGCTGAATTATAGCACTGACATCAAAATCAGTAATTGCCCTTGAAGGAACCCTTGAGTTGCTTCAGCACAGGTATGAAAAATAACGAGCAAGCTGGAAGTTCCCCAGAGAGACAGCGGAGTGAGATGGATTGTCAAACTTGTCACATCGTGAAACAATCTGTGAGGAAAACATCTCCAAATCCTACCTGCATATTTTCATAGCCAATCAAGATCATTGTCACGGTGTGAGACGTCAACAGATAAAAAAAACAAAAAAAACAAATCAAAAAACGCTCCAATCCTAACAAACTGAGGCTGAATACAGAATCAACAGCAAACATTAAGTCCACACGTTCAGCATTGCCCTCGAGACGTATCATTTTATGAATGCCGCCACAGTGTGCAAAGTTCAAAGGTCATCAGCACAAAGAATAAGAATGAACACCCTGGTGCCACTGCATGTCCATCTATAGGATTGTCTGAAAGGAGAGGCAATCTGAATCACAGCAAGATGTCAAGGAGTGTGTGGTCTAGACTGCAGCGCTCTGAAAAACCGAATATAACAGACGCCAATGAAGTTTATACTCCTGCGAGCAACTTACGTTGCGCAACAGTTGCTGTTCTCAGATTGAAAAAAGGCAATTTGATGGGCTTCGCTGTGAAAAAAAGGTAAGAGAAAATGAACTCGGTAGCTTCACAGAAGAATACTATGGTGGTATTCTTTATTATGCTTTACACAAAATACGTTAGAAAGAGACATTTTATTTTTAGGTAACATGGGTCTATCAGGAACAATATTATTATGCAGGTAAAATAGACGGATATGGCATCCAAAGCACGTTACCCCTTACAAATGCAGCATTTCCCACATGGCTGCTGTGACTCTGTGGTTTAGTTTGACTTCAACCAAGTCATTGGAACATATTTATATAAATGAGGAGTCACCAAAACAGTGTAACTGCATTAATCAGGAAAACCAATGTAAGGTTCTTGAACCTTTCCAGCTACTTTGTTTTGATGAGTTTAAATTGCTTAAGCTGGTCTAATGACGCGTTAGTGTTTTTCCCCCTTTACATGTGCCTGTGGTGTCAGAGAGAGAGACAGAAACGAGAGGAATTAAACTGGGAACATGAGTGAAACGATCAATGAGGCAGTCGCTGGCCGCAGGTATTTTACCAACCCGAAACCAGATCCTAAATGGAAAGAACTATCAATACCCATCTCTGCTCTCAGAGTTGGCTAAAGTAATGGACCCGCGATATAATGGACCCGCGATATAATGGACCTGCGATATATAAATGTCACAGCCTGGGTTCAAGGACCCAGGTCGTATGTATATGCTTGTGTTTTCTCCTGTTTCTCCTCCTTTATGTGTGCACTGGGTTGCTCTGTTGTGGGTTGCGAGAGGGAGAGCGCAACCCGGAAGTACTCCTGCGCTGGAAGCCACACCTGCCGCTCGTCACCGGCTGCCAGCTGTTGCTGATCCAGGCTCGTCAGCGGTGACGTATTTAGCAGTGTGGCTGAGCCCCAGACAGCGCGGGATTCTTAACTCATGTCAAGGCTCGTGTAGGTCTTCTGTTGACTTAGGTGCATGTTTTCGCTCGCTATTGTGGATTGCCTGTTTACCTGCGTGTGTCGTGTGTGTGTGCCAGGAATCGGGAGTGGAGTCACGGTCGGAGAGCAGGAGCCTTTTGGAGTTGTCACGGATTCACTGTTGGACACTTTAGCACCGTTGGGGATTCGGGGAGGAGTCACCACAGTGCCGGGGAGAATTGTATTGTGTGTTATTTCATTCACTGTAAATAAATTCACTGCTCACTGTAAGAGTTCTGCATCTCGGGGTCCTAATTCCCGCCAACTCCACGGTCTGCCACCGCAGACCGTGACAATAAAGGCTGTTAAACTTCTGCAGTCGTGGTTAAAATAAAATGAAGAAAATATGGTGGGACATTAATAATTCTATGGACAATAGCAGCAAAGTTTTCAGTATTTAGACCTAAGAGAAAGTGATGGTGGCAAACTTTGCTGCAGACCTGCAGGTCATACGATGATGTCACTGCAATGCTATGTTATAGCATTGCAGTGACATCATCAGATTCAGATTCTTAAACAGCTCAAAGTTATATGCGTGTGTATATTCTGTCTTTAATACTGTATTTTATTTCCTATCCTTTAGCTAAAGGTGTGCAGTTCTAAAACTTACAGCCTGAGAAAAGTATATGGCACCTGCAGCTTGCAGAAAAACAAGCTGCAGGGGATCAGCCACCAATCAGCAAGTGTGACTGTCTCCTCCTCCAACACACAAGTCAAAATCTGAATATCTGCTGCTTTAGCCTGCTGAGACGGTCGGTGCCATCACAACCCTATGAAATCTGATTTTCCTCGAGCGATTACTCACTAACCCTCCTGATCCAATCTAATAATTGCAACTGGAAATGAGCCTGAGCGAACACCTGGGGCTGTGACACTTCCATTTGTTTCTAAAGAGCAAAATTAATTTCCTTTATACTCTACAATTTCCATAGAATCTCTAATCCCTATGAGCAAAAACACAGGTGGACTATTCAAGACAATGTCTGGATCTTTGTTAATGTCAGCAAGTGCTAACACGTAACTCGCACGTGTCCTGGACCCTGGCAGGTGGAATCTGCAAGTCGTATGCATCCCATAGTTCTTGTAGGCTATGACACAGCAGCAGTGAGTCAAACAGCTGTAGATCATCCTTGGTGAAGAGATGTTGCGTTGCCTTCGGGGCCCACAGAAAGCTCATGACATGCTGATTCATAAAGAAGTGCCTCGCTAATGTGGCAGAGGCTGAGCAGAGACCTGCATAATTTCTTCATAAAACCTGTATGAAACACACTGATTTGTTTGCCCAAGGATTTGGTTTATGAATTCTGTAGCATGGAAAACAAACACTTTCCAAGGCTTTTTAATATGTCTGGTCATGCTCGCCGAATGCTGGCTGCGGATGGAATTATTGATCTGTTGGCTGCGTCGCCACTTAGGTTCAAACTGGGTTGTTACAATAACCCAGGTGGGTTGCCATGAAATTTGAGATTTAGTATAACTGGAGGATATATCTAAAAACAATAGCGGAGGACTTTTGACGTGAACAAATGTTCAGCCACAGAATTAATGGATGAAAAAAGTCACGATTTCTTTATAAGGTGAACACCTGAGCACTTTAGTGCGTCAGCAGACTGACAGCAGGAGGTGAAGCACAATCATGGAAATATTGAAGTGAGTATGAAAGTGAACGTGACTACATGATCATCAATGAAATGCTACAAAAGTTGAAGCAGCATGTGACCGCTTCCCACTTGACATTAACTTGTCGGCCATTTTGGAAGTGTAATAATCCTGAAACATAGTGCAAAACCTGCTAAACATTGCGTAGATGAGATAAACTATGGCAACTATGAGTGAACAAACAAGTGCGTATATACTGTCAGAGGTCGTTATGTGGAAAAACTGGGCACAGTGTTGCCAGCTTAGCGACTTTGTCGCTATATGTAGCCAGTTTTCAGATCCCCTTAGTGACGTCTTTTCTAAAAAGAGACTGGCGACAAATCTGGCGACTTTTGCTGGTGTTACTGGAGACTTCAGATGACTTTTTGACGTGAAAGCACGAATCGCTCGTACTCTCAACAAGCGGCGGGTGCTGCCGTGGGCACCTGGCCCGTGCCAAAGCGCTCACAGGCGGCAAATAGTCCTCACGCAGCGGTCGCCCCCAGCTGCTGTCAGAGCAGGAGGTGTTCACACCTACACCTCCAAACTGCAAATGAATCATGCATGAGCAAAGCCACTGCTCCTGCCCGTAACGCAGTCAGTTCTTCTTTTACTGTTACTTTTTGTGGCTCACAAAACTACTTAAACACACGCCTGTAGCTCAGGTGGTAGAGCGGGTCACCTCCGCACCGGAAAGTCAGTGGTTCGAGTCCAGTCTACTTGGGCAAGATACTAACCCCATGTTTGGTCAGAGGGCCCGGTGGCGCCTGTGTCCGGCAGCCTCGCCTCTGTCAGTGCGCCCCAGGGCAGCTGTGGCTACAATGTAGCTTGCCATCACCAGTGTGTGAATGACTGAATGTAGTGTGAAGTGCTTTGGGGTCCTTACGGACTAAGAAAGCGCTATACAAATGCAGGCCATTTACCATTTACCATAAAGCCTGCAAGCGTACTTTATTTCTTTGAAAGTAACAGTAAAAACACCGCAATCATGACAAATTTGCAGCTTCTTTGAAGAGGTATATATCTAAGAAGATTTCAGTAGTTCAGAAAATTAAATGTGCTGACATTGATCCAAACGAGCGTTCACAACATCCTTTACCCCTCTGCATTCTGCTGTGATGTGATGACTGGAGAGATGAGGGATAACAATGGCAAATTGGTATTGTGTGTCTGCCCTTCCTCCATTTTAAAAAAAAATCAATGCTGAAATGCTTTACAAGGGAAATCCTGCTGTCAAATTGTATCATTTAGTAATTTATGATGTTTAAATTTATGACGTACAGCACAACTGAAACTGAAATAGCTTTGATTCATGCACTTATACAAATGGCTTCATCAACATGTTTTATTAGTTATATCTATCATTATGATACACGTTAAATAAACCCCCCCACACACCATCTGCCTCTGGCTGCAGATAGCAGGGGTTGTGTGTTCAGGTCGTCGTGCTCTGCACCATCCAGATGCCGGTCTGATTTCCTGGAGCTGTTGTTGAGCTGCTGCCATGCATCACTGTGATTGGCACAGCTGTTTCAGAGTGATGAGGCCATTAATGAGACTGGCTAAGACTGGATTTATTAATCACCACCATATTCAACTTCTGCCAACCCTTTTGTACACTGCACTGCACATACATGTTCCAGAATAGCTCGTGCCCTTGCAGACATGCACATTGCAAATGGCAAACAAGTGCTAAGAAGTAGTTCTTGGGTGTCTTTCATTTATTGGTCTTGTTCTTTCAGTCATCTCTGAATGGAAAGTATTAGTGAGGGAAGACAAAATACATGCTTAGTTTCACAAAGGAAAAGCGATTTAACAGCACATGGTAACGATCCAAGACTCTGCTCAGTGCTGGACAGATCCAGATGCGCTTAAGCAGTGACTAACAGACTTGCATGTAATTCAAGATTTTTAAGTACCGTATATCTTCCTTTAGTAGCCCGGGCGTTCATTCAAGAAATTATTCAGCCGGCCCGGTGTTTAAAAGAGACCGGCGGTTGTTGGAGACCGGCTCTTATTCCCTTCTCAGATGGAATTGGGAACTGCACAAATAATGCAGTTCCCAATTGTGCTCCTCCTTTGCTCCCGAGTGTCTCCTTGTCTGTGGTAGCCCAGTGCACGAGTGGTGCTCCCCGAAACTTCTCTCCGCCCGACTCTCCAGGAGAGGAAGTAAAAGACCAGAAAATCACAGTTAGCAGGTTCGCTAGCCGACAGTTCCACTTCGATGGTCGCTGCATCCAGCTTAAATGGCGCTGGTCATAGATGACGGCTAATTGGAAACAGCTGGTCGAGTGATGAGACGCAGGAGGACCGATGACAGCACGGAGAGTTTTTTTTTTTTTGAGCGACGTTCCAGTCACACTCCATACCAGTTGGTGGCGGCAATGCACCATTCAGTTTGCCAACCGCCAATAAAATTTAAAAAGAAGAAGAAGAAGAAGACAGCGTGGAGGGACTTCCGGTGGAAGGTCACCCGGCTACTATTGGAGACTATTTGTCGTGACATGTTTTCAAACCGGTGTTTATTAGAAACCGGCGCTTAAAAGAGACAGGCTACTAATGGAAGATATACGCTAATTGTTTCTCTAATTTACCAACGCTTACTTCCCTCTACAGCTGGATTATTATATTGCTTAATTCCTAAAATCAGTGCTTTAGATTTATCTGTTGCGCCTCCTTACATGATATTTAACAACTGCATCTTGCAGCTCACATGTGGGTTTGAACTTCATATTTATCTCTTGGAGTAAGATACATTTACTCCAGATACACAAAGGCAGTAGTAAAAGACAGAAACTACCTGCCTAATACTGTGTAGGTCTTTGCTCGTGCTGACAGCACAGCTCTGTGATGTCTGGCACCACTAATGTTGGCAGTAGATTGCTTGGACCTCAGTGTATCTTGCTTTTTCCAAATATATTGAGATGTATGGCGTCTGGAGCAAGCTCAAGGCCTTGGGCTCTTTGTCATTCACGAAGAGAAAAGCGTATCAAATAACGGTTTATGGAATTAAGCGTCATATACAAGATGTCTTAAATTTAAAAACAGGATGCCATGTTCTAGATTTGAAGGAAGTAGCCATGGCTCTAAATACAATAAAAACTGCGACTGCTGCGATTTTCTGTACCTTTTAACCAGTCGGCATGCTGCCTACACCTAAATCCACAGAGCTGTGTGTGTTCTCGGCTTTTCGGAGGACTGCATGAAAGGGCATCTTTTTAGCCTCTGCATGAACAGAAATAGAAGCGCTATAATTGTAATGTATAGTAACGTATAGCATATAGTGCACACAACAACTGGCTTCTCAGAACCTCTTTAAAACAACTGCTTTTAATCTTTTAAAGATTAAATGTGTCGTTTACAGTGGTAAATGTCTGCTGTCTTTCACTGCAGCACTGACTGGCAGTGACAGTGACTGACCCCCTCCACGTCCAAACCACAGTTTGCTGGGGTTTGCAAACCTGACAACCTGTAAACAGCTGTTACCTTTCATGGCAGCAACTTCAAGTAAGTTCAGGTATGAATCTAAAAATAGTTTTGTAAATCAGCCCCCTGATCGCTGAGGTGGCTGAGTGTGCTGCTCTGCTTGGGGAGCCTAATATTGTTGTGAAGTGCTGCTGTCAAGTGGGGGGGGGGGGTTAGTTGGTCTGCAGTAATGGTAAGGTGATTGGTGTTTGTTGGACTAACATCCATCAAAGTGTTTCACTGTTCTTCATCACCGTCATTCAGCTTACCGTATTTTCCGGACTACAGAGCGCACCTGAATATTAGCCGCACAACTTGATTATGAAAAAAATCATATTTTGTTCATACATTAGCCGCACCAGACTAAAAGCTGCAGGTGCGCTAGCGGGCTAGTAGCACTAGCGGGCTAGTAGCGCTAGCGGGCGGTCTAGTTGCTAGTAGCGACGGTGCACGGCCTGCCTTGCGGGGGGAGGGGAGGGCAACGGAGCGACTGCTCCACCAGCCTCAGAAGAGCCCCGCACAGTGGGCCGCGAACCGCCGCCCGTCCGACCCAGCCCTTAGAGCCAATCCTTATCCTGAAGTTATGGATCTGACTTGCCGACTTCCCTTAGCTGCCTTGTTCTAACATGCCAGAGGCTGTTCACCTTGGAGACCTGCTGCAGATATGGGTACAGGGCCAGCCAGAGCCAGCTTGCTAATCTAGTCTCTTTTTCGCCCTAATTCGTACGGCACTACTTTGGCTGGCGGACGGACATGTGACCAACATATCACTCTTTTCCGTGTCTGATCACATGCCTTTCCGCCAGGCAAAATGGCGGAACAAACCAAAACAAATCCTCTTACGATGTCACAAAAATCATGAAAAAGCCTTAGAAAAGCCGCACCGGACAATAAGCCGCAGGGTTCAAAGCTTGTGCAAAAAG
>VURO01048926.1:0-25131 GCA_015108175.1 Pelvicachromis taeniatus
CCCAAAAAAAAAAAAAAAAACCCCCCCAAAAAAAACAAAACACTTTTTTTTTTTTTTTTTCCACCCATTCTTCTTTTTTTTTTTTTTTTTTTACAAGATTGTGGGAGGTAAGGGAGCTTGGGGGAAAGGTTGAAGAGGGGTGTTCCCTAATGAGCTTTATAGAAAGGGTGCAGCCACGTTAAAATGAGAGGAAACAGACCTCCCACCAAATATGAATACCAGAAAGATGCAAATGCACTCAGCAGTGAATTTATTATTCTGAATATGTTCGGAAACAAAAGGCTCTGGAAAACAGAGGGAGTGAAAGTGAACTGCTTCCCTCTGCTCCTCACTGCCTAAAAAATAATAATAAAAAAAAATAACAGAGTGGAAAGGGAGAGGATGGGAGAGAGAGAGAGAGAAAGATGGAAAGGGAGGGGTATGAAAAAACAGGCAGCGAGAGGGGCAGAGAGAGAGAGAGAGAGAGAGAGGAAAAATCCTGGGCCCTGTTTCTTCTATTTTTTTAAGCAATGGCATCCTGTGTTCTTGGATGTGTCGTTACCATGGCAACTGTAACTTGGTGACCTCGTTATTTCTACCTAATCCCGCTCTGAAATTATGGTTGCTCCACCCTTTTGCCTGGCTGCCCTGATAACATAATCATTGCAAATGAGGCAGGGGAATGAAGAAGAAGAAGAAGTAGAAGTAGAAGAAGAAGAAGAAGAAACATATATGGCAGAGCTTTTTTCTTTCAAACCAGATCACCAATAGCTGTAATCACATATATTCACCAAAATACACGCACTGCCGCTCTTAGTGTTCTGCAGTCGTTTTGCAACAGCTGTTGATGGGGTTGAGTAATTAAAATATGCACTTAGCAATAATCGGCATTGAGTGGTTGATAAAGCGTATTGATTTCAGATCAGACAGGAGTTTATTACAGTGGCTGTGCCAAGTACTGTGCCAAGTTAACAATAAGGCTGCCACTTGCAAAGTTTGGAAATCTCAAACTGAAGACCAGATGAAACTAAATCTACTGTACAACGCGCGCACACACAGAGATACATGCACACAGCAGCACATAAACACCTGAATTATTGATTTCAGTGTTTGATTAGATTTACTTATTGGATGGGGCAGAAGAGGCACTCTGAAAAATTGATGGATTTTTTAGAGATAAACATGCAAACTAATAAGAAATCCACAGTCATGCCTATTCAATAATTCACCAAATTTACATATTATTATTGGCATATCTCATTACTCCAGACCAAGACACACTTATATATTCCAAAATTTTATTAGTTGGGTATTCCGTTGCATAAATTAACATGAATAATGAAGCACGAGAGATAGTTTAAAGTCATAATTCAAAGAAATTCCTCATTTAGGAACATGAGAGAAAATGGTTTTGTGTGGTCAAATAGGCCACACCATCCTTAGTAACTGAATTGTTTAGAAGAATGTACTCTACCTCTGATTAAAAATATACTCAGTTAATACAATTTAACATGGTTTGTGTTTACATAGAAATTCAACAATGTTGTTCTTAATTTTAAACACTTTTATGCATCCAAAAATCAGAATTTAGTTTCATAATTTTACAATATTTTAACCTCCTAAGACCGGAACTCGTTCATGGCATGCATTTTTAATTTCTCTTTGTTATTTGGGCTGATTGGGACCTGATGAATGTAAAAACAAAGAATTACCTGATTTTTTTTTTTTTTTTTTACCTGATTTTTGTTTCTGAGAAAAATGAGAGCCACATATAATCACATTCTTTTTAAATTTAAATTTTGATCAAACAGTGGCAGTATAATGTCCTCGTAAGAGGATATCAAACCCTTGTAGAGCAAAACGTTGTATTTTGGTTTAAACAACCCAAAATGTGATGTCCACATATGTGGACGGCTGGTCCTAGGAGGACCTGTAATATTTTATAGGAGGGTATAGCCTCATATAGACCATGTGCATATATGCTAGCTCCATCATTGTTACATTTTAAGACATGCAACTTCATTTAGAGCTTTAAACATTTCATATTATCATCATCAATACATCAATAATTGACTTTTAAGACCAAGTTTGTTATTTTTTGTGGCAGGGGTGGGCAGTTAATTGTCCTGAGGACCACATGACAAACTGGGACTTATGTTGAGAGCTGCATCAATAAGCTAATTAACATGATCAAAAATAACAATATTTAAATTATATAATTTGTTTATGCACCTTGGATTAGTAATTCCTTTATTTTATACACTAACCATCCAGTCACAATCAGAAACACACCAGTAATTTGTGGTTGGTGCGTTATTTTATTACCATAAGTATGTCTAAGTTTTATTTTGAGTCAGTCTCATATATGCTATCTTCCTATCAAGCTCTATCTTGCTTGATACACTGATGTATAATCCCACAGCTGAAAATAGTCTCCTGCAAATGCACTTCCATTTTCTGATTTAGCCTTGTTAGCATGACATTATGATTTTAAGAATCATAATGTCAATGACCAGAAACGTACTTACAAAATTTATGTTAGTTTTGTTATTCTAAATACATAGTTTTATTCTTTACGTATTACCTCCCAACAAATATCAATACCAGAAAGTCTCATATACACTATATGACGTAGTCTTTTACATATCAGTATATGAGTTATGGTAGGTACAAGAGTGCAGTTTAGGTTATAGTTAACCAAACATTCATGACTCCACAAATTTAATATATTTTTATTTATGTTTGATAAAGTACACAAATTTAAAACTAAATTACAGATTTTGTTATTATGTTTATATTACACGTACATACAAATTATTAAAGGGATTTCTTCCTTAGTAGGTTTACAGGGATAATTCCGACTTTCTCTTTGACTTGTTAGATGTCACACGCTGTTTAAGTACAGAGAAAATAAAAAACAAAACAAAACAAAAAGACTCAGTTGAACTATTATTTTTATTATTCTAAAGTTTTAAATTGTGTAAATTGTCAATTTTTTTTGTTTGTTTTTTCCTTGATTTTTACAGTCATTGTTGCAGTGAAAAACAACAATCATGTCTGAATTGCTGGCTCAGAGTACATTGCAGTAGCTTGCATCACAGTCAGGTCATACACCACTAATTTTTTGTAGTCAAAACTGTGTGTTACATATCAGATGATGGCATTTGAACTAAATTTCATCCATTTCCCTTGATTGTGAATAGGCAAATGAAA
This sequence comes from Pelvicachromis taeniatus, assembly GCA_015108175.1. Lineage (NCBI taxonomy): Eukaryota > Metazoa > Chordata > Actinopteri > Cichliformes > Cichlidae > Pelvicachromis > Pelvicachromis taeniatus. The sequence continues at coordinate 3,193 of VURO01048926.1, forward strand.
AAACATTTTGTCGTTGCAAATAAAAAAAATATTTTATTGTGTATATGTTGACATGTAATTATCTCTAGTCACATACAGTATAATGTTGACTCTAAATGACCTTACACTTATATCTTCAAATAAATGAAATTAGAGCCCAGCTAAAACTTGTTATATTTTGTAAGTTTGATAACAACAATGATACCCCCTGGTAATGTTTTAAAATATAGTCTAAATTATTTTTCTTTAATTCTGCAACTATGACTAGAAATTAAAAAAAAAGCTACACCAGGAATTTGGGACATCCAATACATTATTAAAGCATCATTAAAGAATGAAATAAAATTAGCTACAAAAAGAGTAACTGCAACTAGCACATCCACTTTCTAGTGCTAGTCGTTTATATAGGCTAATGTTAATAGAAAGTACATTATGGATAATACTATATTGGCTTCATTATTTACTTTCTATTTACTACAGTTCTGTTTAAAAAATACACTCAATAAATTTGACATGTTTTGTGTTTACATAGTAATGCTACAGCCTGCTTAAGTATTCTTTAAATTAAAATATTTTTATCAGTCGCCAAAAAATCTGTATGTAGTTTTACGCTACGTCCACACGTACCCGGGTATTTTGGAAAACAGAGATTTTCCGTTTTCGTTTAAAAAAAAAATCCCATCCACACGTGCAGTTTTGAAAAATATCTCCGCCCACATGTAAATGCCAAAAACAAAGGAAAACACTGTTAGGAACATGCCAAAGCAACAGGTGGCGATATAATCCTAACCGTGTAGAAATGTTGGACAATCAGTCTAGAAGCCTGGGCGGGAAATAGTCAACAGAGTGCATAGAAGCAGAAAATGAAAAATAGAAGGGACAGTAACTGTGTGTGTATGTAAACCTGTAAACACTGCAGCTAGTAAAATTAACAGTAACATTGATTTCTCTAAGTCCGCCATTGTAACAATTCACCACAACGAAACAAAATAACGTGGCGCACAGTGTGACATCAAAACAAGGCGCACACCTTTGACGTTGCGTTTTCTCTGTTTTCATCGTTTTCCCCGTCCACACATAAACTCAAAAATGGAGTTTTCGAAAATATCCAACCTGGCAGAGGTTGGATATTTTCCAAACTGAAAACAAAAACGCTGTTTACGTGTAGACTCGGGTACGTGTGGACTAAGACCTGTTAGCGCCATCATTACTTTTTATGCAACAATTTTACAGACATTTTCAAGTTAATGATATAGGCTTATTTTGACGAGAAATTAAAATTAATTACACTAGTAGTTTGGGGTATTGAAAATTCATTAAAATTAGCTAATAATTGTAGCTGTAAGAAGAACATCCACTGTCTTGTCTTTTTAGTTTCTATAGGCTAATGTTAGCAAAAGTTACATTGTGGATTAAGCTATATTTGTCAAAAACATCTGTCATTATCAACTTATAATGTATAAGTTCTATAAGTTATAATGTATAAATTAAACCATATTAGGTAGCTAAACAGGTTTATGATATTAAAACCAAGTGTGAGAAAATCGTTTTGCCTGAAGACTGTAATCCTTTAGCAGTGCTACTTTATTAATCACTATATGTCCTATGCACCTATGAATATTTAAAAATGACTTTTAATGGAGTTACCATTTTAGAATGAATGAGACGAACACTTAAAACTTTAGCTATAGTGTTTTTCCATCATAAAACTAACAAATCAGCTCACTAGTTAACGACAGCTAGCAACGACAGCAACTGTAAACCTGTGGTTCAAAAGTCTTTAAAAAGTAACTGGTGTGGTAGTGTTTCCTTGAATCTAAGACATCAATTTAATCAGAAAAACCTCACATCAAATTTAAAATGATCTGATATTTTTTCACGAAATAATAAAATCTCTTACTGATATGTTATATATTTTCAATATTCTGTTCTTATTCTTTTTTCTTTTCTTTTTTTACACAACACCCTAATGTTTTTTGGAATTGGGAATGCAACTTTTTAAGGTCAGTCTGTATAATTTCCAATTACAAAACAAAAAAACCAAGAAAAGGTCATTAAAGGATGGCGGCTAGTGGGATGAGGGCTCAATATGATTTTAATTGAATATTAAAAATATTACTTGAATATCTTTTTATTGTAATCATGATTGGTCATAACTAAAATTGACAGATCTTAAAACTGAGTTACAGCTAGAGGTGTAGTTTATTGTTCAGTAATTACTTGAAAATGTCACAGTTTCACACTGCAGATGTGTAATTATTTTGTCAACAAAGGTCTCACATTAGCTGTCACTTTTAAAAGGCACGCTTATTTGTTGTAACTCTGAGTAGGTGTCAGTGTTTTTTAAAATTTAGAAAGACTTTACTTATATTAAGAAGAAAAGCTACATGTGGGAGACTTAGAGATTTCTTGCCCGCTCACCTTCTAACAACCCCCCCCCACCCCACTTCCATCCAAGATGTAAATGAGAAACAGATGTGTAGGAGGTTGGGGGGCATTAAAGAGAATGTGCTTTCATGAAGACCTTAGGCTTAGAAGAACCAGAAAATCCCAAACTTGGATCATTTGGGGCTGGCTTCTCTGCACTAGGCGCCATCCAGGGAAGTCTGTGGAGATAGAAATTAGGAAACCAACAGACAGGCATATGGACAGATGTGTACAGTAGAGAGAGAGAGAAGTGCGCACATAATCCACCCTGAGAGAGAGGATCGCTCAACTCCCAAGAGGCTTATCTTGGTCAGATCCTGTTGCTTGTATGGAAACTCTGATTTCGGTCACATCGTTCGTCCAGTGTTTTAGTACCACCTCCACCCCACCCCCCTCACTCATACTGACACACACACACACACGCACCCTCCCATCCCCAATGACCTGAATTTGACTGGCTGCTGCTTGCAGTATCCGCCCACATTGACTTCGATGGGCCTACAGTATTGGCTTTTGGATGCTCTAACTGACAGGGAAATAGGTCTTTCACTTATATTCTTTTTGTAACCAGAGGAACGAAATAATTAGTAGCAGCATTTGTAAACTAGAGCCTTCAAGTTGCATAAGCAGTAATACCATTTGGAGTACCTCAGATCACCTAAGAAGTAATAGCAATTCCAATGGAAACAGGCAATTTAGTAGTAATAATACCAGTAAAAGGGTAACAGTATGATAACAGTAATATTATGCGAGCTTCAACTAAGTTGTACCAACAGCTGGTAGTCGTAGCAGTACCAGTGGAGAAGCCAAAGCAATTTGAGAGTTGAGGCCAGGTAGATACTATTACTTAGGGTAGGTATGGCATGAACCTGTGGCAAAGACGTTTTTGATTTAAACAAGCTATGAGGCTGTGGTGTATCATGTGGAAATAGCAAACAAAAAAGTTTAGCTAGAAAAATTGGAGGCAGCATAGTGGCATGGTGGTTAGAGCACGGTAATCTCTGCAAGATGATCCTGTGTTCGAACCCACTGGTCTTTGAATGAGGACTTTGCATGTTCTCCCTGCATCTCCAGCTTCCTTAAACAGTCCGAAGACATGCATGTTGGGTTAATTGGTTCTTCTAAAATTGGCCGCAGGTGTGAATGTGAGCATGAATAGTTGTCTGTCTCTCTGCGTTAGTCCTGTGCACCCCGCCTCTTGACCAGTGGCAGCTGGGGTAGGCTTCAGCCCAACCATGAACTGGATAAGCAAAAAAAAAAAAGGATGGCTAGAAAAAATAGCAGTTGCTGGATGTAACTCCAGGTCAATGAGTAATGATGACAGTGAGAACTCTGGCCACCACTTGGCTCTGCTCTGAGTATTATTCAGAGGAAAAATAATATGAGCCAATAAGAACTGATCTGGTGTGTTGCAAACATTAGTGCATTAAAATTTCAAATGTCATTTTGTTGTGTCTCATGCTCCTTATCACTAGAATGGGTTTGCTGCAAAATGTAGTGAATTCATTTTGTTATATGCCTTCTATAAGCATGTATGCAGTTTCGTAGCTGCCTTCCAAATGTATAATGGGTTAAATTTATATTACGACATCAAAGTAGTTTGTAACTTTCCTTCACCTCCAACCAATCGTGCCAGATGGCTGCCTTTCCCTGAACCTGGTTCTGCTGGAGATTTCCCTTCCCACTGCTGCCTAGTGCTTGCTTATAGGGGATCATCTGATTGTTTGGGATTTTCTCTCTAATACTGTGGGGTCTTTAACTTACAGTATGAAGCACCCTGAGGTAACTGCTGTTGTTGATTTGGCAGTACATAATTAAAACTGAATTGAATATATTTATACGATTCTGTTGCCAAACTTATTTCAACTTCACAAAATATATATTTTTTTAGATCTGTTCTAATCCCAAATCACAAAAATAGTTCTTATTGAAAGTCGAAATCTTATTAATAATGGTCTCAACAGCAGTACCCAAGTGGTTTTAGCTATTACCTACTCATACCTAACACTGAATTTATGCATAATTTTGCGGATAATGGTTTCTGCACTAACTTCATATAATCTTTTTTCTTTTTCTATTTGGCACATCTTTATTATTTTATTATTGAACATAAGCATAAATAACCTTTTAAACTTGGATTGTGTCTGCAGTATGATGCAGGGATTGCTTATTGAACGCAGGATCTGAAGGGAGATTCTTTAAAACAGCCATTTAACTCTTTGTACACATGTATCATTTCCCATAGGATCATGTTACAGTTTTTCCTGTAGTGCTCTAAAGAGCTGTGGTTATCTTTTTTCTTTTTCTTTTTTTAACACGAATGCTCCACTTGCTTTCTAACAGTGTCAGAACTATTAGGAACAAGAATGTATCAGGTATTCCTGGTCCCAGAAGTGACAGCTGTGATTAGGTGGATCATATGTGATGCCAGGCCTCCTTAGCCTCACCCCATCATTGCTGCAGGCCTAATAATGAGGTTATTGCCTGTAATAGTAGCTTGCCTTTGTCCCCTCTGTTTGTTATCACTTTAGCTCTGTCTGGCCAGGGGCATTTAAATTTTGGGTGTTATCCAAAGACACTCCAACAAAGTGCAACAGTACAAGAAACCTCCATTACTAGATAATCAACAATGCAAGCGACCAACAACTCAGAATACAGAAGGTCCCAGCATCAATAGCTCAAATGTGTGACAAAGGAAACCTTGTTTGGCAATAACAGCTGCAGAAGAAAACAGAGAGCCGGTGTTAGCTCAGATACCCCGAGGCCCTGATTCCCAGACTCTGGACCTGCTCCTCCTTCATCTCCCCGAGTAACACATGGGGTCAAAGTGTTAGAGGGGAGGGGATGTGTGCGCTAGAGGACATATGTTCCACATGGTTCATTCATTCACGGGTTTGACCTTTTCTTTTTTTTAAATTATTAATTATGTGTCAGTTTTAATTAAGGTGAAATATTCATGTTGTCTGATTTACAGGCAATAATAAAAACAAAGCTATTTAACTTACATGCATATATGATAGATAATTAGTGTGGGGCTGATGTTTAGTATGAATATTGTCAAAACAACCGATAACAACCACTGATGGTAACTCAACACCCACCACTGATGGTGGTTCTGAAAGCAAGCAGTGAAGGCAGATAGCTCAAGCATCAAATGCTTAAAAATGCTTGAAATGTCACGAAGTAATATGAATTCAAATGTGACTAAATCTACTACTAAAAAAAAAAAAAAAAGCGACTCAGTCTTATAGATATGTCACTGTTATTAAGAACATTGGTGGTGTTTCTGTATTGTGAAGCACTAGATTAGGCTGTAGAGTATCCAGTTTCTAATCAATTATCCAATAATTAAATCTTTCATTTTTTCTCTATTGTTGTACAATGATGTAGAAACTGTAAAGCCATCTGAGAAAAAGTCATTGTTTTTGGATGAATACATAAAAAAAATAATCAAGAGTTTAGTCAATATTCTGTATTTATACTTTATTAGGTACACCTACTTACAACCACATGTAAGTGCATTTAGTCACGTAGACAAAGTCACGAGGACCAGCTAAAGTTCAAACTAAGCATCAAAGAATTAAGGTGATTTAAGTCACTATGAATATGACACATGGCTAGACTGCTTTGAGCTGATAGGAAGGCAACAGTAACTTAAATAGCCACTCATTACAACCGAGGTATGCAGAAGAGCACCTCTGAGTGCACAGCTAGCCAAACCTCAAAGCGGATTGGCTACAGCAGTAGAACGCCATATCAGGTGCCACTCCTGTCAGCTAGGAAAGGAAAATGTGGCTACAATTCAGACAGGCTCACCAAATTTGGACAACAGAAGATGGAAAAATGTTGCCAGGTCTGACGAGACTTGATATCTGCTGTGACATTTGGACGACAAGGTCTGAATTTGCTGTAAATAACATGAAAGCACAGACCTATTCAGCACCAGTGGTGCTGGCTGGTGGGGGAGTTTTTGGGGGTTTTTTTTGGCTCAACTGAGCATTGTTTAGATGCCACAGCCTACCTGAGTGTTGTTGCTGAACGTCCACCCATTTATGTCCAGCAACATAAACATACCGAGCGTCTGATGCCAGTTACCAGCGGGATAACGCACCATGTCACAGAGAACCTTTGGAATGCGGTGGAACGGGAGATGTGCAGCCAGCAAATCTGCAGCAACTGTGTGATGCGATCATGTCACTATGGACCAAAATCCCAAAAGAATATTTCTAGCACCTTGTTGAATCTATGACATGAATATTAACGTCAGTTCTTGAAGAATTAAAGGAGGGTCCACCCTGGTACTGCAAAGGTATAGGCTACCTAATAAAATGAGCAGTAAGTATACTTAAACCGAACACTGCATACTGAATAAATTTTAGTTGAGAAAATAGTTTCAAGATTATATAAAACTCGCTTTGTTAATATGACACCCACGGAGATGAATTGTAAAAAGGAGAAGAAAAGCAGCAGGTCGGTGTGCATGTAGGAGCTAGATAACAGCAACATGTGTGAACAGAAAACTATAAAACAGAAGAAAACTAAGACAACAAGTAATGGCTTGTAGCGTATGTACAGATTTAGCAGCCGGTTTTACTTTCCTTGGTCCCATATGTTTCCAAAAGTATCGCCTCCAAAGCATGATCATTCTGCTCTTGTAAATACAGATTCCCTAACATACAGTAGCCCTCCGAAAAGAAAGTAGGATACATTTTTGTCAAATACTGTCAGGAAATATTCAGAGACAGAAAACAGTAGTATAATATGAAGTAGAGGTTTGACAGAAAGTATGTGCAAAGCAAGCCATCCCTGTCAGCCTGTCATTCTTACAAAAGTGACATCGCTGACAGGCCAGGAAAACATGTTCCCACATAACTTCAGAGTAATCACAAATCAAAGCTTCTGTTGTTCCCGTCTGCGTGTTTGTTTGTGCGCACGCGCGTGTGTGATTACTTCTGCTTTTATGTTCAGTAATTCAGAGATTTCATTATTGTGTGCATCGAAAGAATATCTGGAGCAGGTCTTCATTCAGCCCATCATTTATTCATTGACATGGATTTTTCAAGCAGTGGCTCACCTCTAGCTGAGCAGATGTTGAGTACCATCTCGAGCTGCCTTGATCTTAAAAGACAGGGGACCTGATGTTGAAAAATAAATTCTCTATCCACGTCGACCCTGTGCTGTGAGTTACTGGCTTGAGGGGCATTTAATTAAATCAAAAACTTATCACTCACGTTTTAATTATGCTGCCATACATCTCAGGTTCACTTATGACTTAGTGCCATCTAGAGGCTAAGTTGGGTGGAACTATAACACTGATTTTATAAGAGCGAGCAGTATTAGTCTTCAGTATGTACCACAGCTTATTAAGACTGAATATATTGGATGATCCTAATTTTTTTTTTATGAAGTAGCACAAAACGACTGACAAGTAAAGAATATTGATAGAAAACACTGACTTACACAATTCTGGGAATATTTATTGGGGTAATTAAATATTGGGGTGGGAAAGCCACGCCAGAAACATACCATTATATCACAGTTTTTAAGTTTTCTGCTATTTTCCCCTTATTCTGTACTCATTTTATCAGCCTTAGTGCAGCTTTATCTTACTCTGATTTTTAAAGACTGGTCTATGCATATGCAGTATGCACAGTGTCCTGAACTGCCACCACATCAAAACCAGGTGAAGCGAAAACTGCTGCAAATCCCCGTTCTACTGGGAATCACTGTGTCTTGGCATTCATGTGGATGCTCCTTTAACACTCGCCCTTACTGCAGACCAAGCAGATCCCTGATCTCCCAGAGAGTAGCCCCCCACGAACAGGACAATGTGCCCATCTACACTGCAACAACTGCCCTGGAATAGCTTAAGGACCAGCCCTAGGCTTTGACCTGGCCTCCAGACTCCCAAGATCCCAATCCAATCAAGCATCCATGGGTTGTGGCAGAACATGTCCAATGTATGGATGCCTTGACCCCATAAACCCAAAGGACTCAAATGTGAGCCAATGACACCACTAGGACACCCCCAGAGGTTCTGTGTCCCAATGTGGTGGCTCTGTGCTACTTTACAATGTGAATACTCTCTTAAGTTCACAAATTTCTTGTCTATATTATATTATCATACTTTTCATTATTATTATCGCATTGTCAGTGAAATGTAGCAGTAATAGCACAAATTCATCTAAACGATACTTCTTTCCTTTCTACTTTTTAGTGTTCTCGTCACTATTGCATGTATTTTATTAAAGATGACCCTCATATAATGGGGGTTAATGCAGGTATACTGTATGCAGGATAAAAAAAACATGAATCAGACTCTTAATAACACTGTCACTAGACCTCTAGATCCTCCCTGATCCTGTCTCTGAACTGTTTCTGTCTGATCCCATTTCTAGTTTGTTGTTTTAGATCCTCAGTTAAAAAAAACACATCCCCGGACTGCTGAGAACAGGCGGTCAGGAAGCTGCGAGGCGGTTTCCTGGTTTTTGGGTGACTTATTCTCACGCAACACATGTGGTGGCTGGTCCTCGTGAGGCAAAGGGGTCCTACCCTGCAGGTCAGGTTACCCAGAGCAGCCAAGGACTAACCACTACCATCTGGCCTTACCTTCCATGTTCACTGCCGCTCCAGCTCTCAATGGCTTCCACATGGCGCCCCGTCATCTCAGACATAACCTCTACCACGCACAAACACACAGAAATACACATTTATATAACCAGTGCAACATAAAAACACACAAACCCAGGCACATATGGTACAGCAAGATGTACACAAAGTGCCTTAAAGAAAGTAGTAGCTACACTTATGGCATTTTTTATTTTAAAATACACTAATAAATTGACAATAAAGACAAATATGCATGAATTTAGCTTTACAAATCCATGCATGCACTATGCAAACGGGCACATGCACACACTACACTGTGTGTAGTTCTTTGGCAAGTATCCAAAAACTGCGCACACAGACATGTTAGGTCACATGCACTACACACAGTCACACACAGACACGTACACATAACCCACATACAGTCCATGTAGGTGTGCACGCTTGCACAGGCACAGAAACGCTCAGATAGGCTCACACGACTGCAGGGGTTTGGGGGAGGGCGGTGGGTAGTGAGGGGCTTTAATCAGGAAATTCACCTCGAGGGGTTTCATCTAAGCAGGACTGGACGCTGCTCTTCTCCCTGCTTCAACACAATGAATTGAATCACCGAGACAGCAGCCAGTGCTTGAAAGCCTCAATCCGCTGTCAATAACGCTAATGCTATCACAGGTTTTCTGCGAGCACTGTAATCTATTATATGGTTTCATATGCAGCATGTGGACGCAAATTCAGCCGCATATGAGACAGACACAACCATTATTCCCTGTTTGAATGAATCAAAGCATGCAGTCACTTAGAGTTTTTAGAGGCATTTTGTTGGGATTAAAAGATTCGTGTGATTAAAAGAATTCACACGGAGGAAAATAAACACTCAAAAGTTTTGGCCCAGTATTGACGACTATGTGTTTTAACTGGTAATAAATTGGGTGCCTGTTTGGCTCACATAATAGAACAAAGTTTGTCAAACATAAATGAAACCAGTAAGTATTTAATTGCTGTAGTACTAAAAAAAAATCCACAATGCTACGTAAATATTAGAATTATAGCAGTCTTATTTAGTTTTTTATTTTGACAAACAGCCATGATATTATGTTAAAATAATCTAATCCAAATGGACAGAGGATTTATCTTTGTAATTGAAATACATAATCCTAAACATGCGGTTTAAAGGTGGAAGATATTAGAGGAGAAGATAATGTCACTGGCTGATTTGACTTTGAATTATACCCACTTTCCTTTCATTTTATTCAACTTCCTGATATCAAACCTTGCATCACACTTCCTGCGTACGTAACAGGATTTACGTTTGTGATCATTAAAACATCAGCGTGTTTGTAATACACTTTAGGAAACTCTTCAACTGACACATTTCTCTTTGACCATTTAGTTGCTAGTTTGCTTTCTGGACTTTTTTTCCTTCGTCCGTTCAAATATGCAGGGTGTCTCTGCTCATGTTACAAATACCGGTTCCATTTTAGTCATGGAGATTAAAGCTTTTCAGTGTTGAGTTTCCAGACTACACACTACAGCCATTGTGGTCTCAAGAAACTGCACCTGGTTTCCTCCCGGTGAACAGAAACTCTCCCTCTTTTAATATCACATAAGTATAGCATTAAGCATGGTAGACAGTGAGTGGTAATATAGACATTCATAATTAAGGAGGAAAAATACCGCCTTTGAGTACTTTGGCAGCTGATTTTATGGCTGTCTTTGGACTTCATTTGTCAGTGAATTAGTTTCACAACAATGCACATGCAGTCACAAAACTTAGCAGGTGTAAAGTTGAGGTCAAAATGAAGGTTCCCATTGCAAAATGATGTCTACAGTTATATTAACCCAGAATAATTGCCATTGATGTATTAAAACTTGATTTGTGACATTAGGTTACCTACAAGAGAGAAAAGGAAGGCTTATAAGATTGTAGTGAGACCCGCTTTGATGTATAGTGATGTATAGTTTAGAAAATGTGGCAGTGATAGGAGAGGCTGAGCTGAAGATGTTAAGATTTTCATTGGGAGTGATCGGGATGGACAGGATTAGAAATGAGTATATTAGAGCACAGCTGACGTTCAGAGTTTTGGAGGCAAAGCTGGGATGGTTTGGATATGTGCAGAGAGATAGTGGTTATGTTGGGACAAAGGTTGTTGAATAGGTAGGAAGAAAAGAACACCACAAAGAAGATTCATGGATGTAGCGTAGAATGATATGAAGAGGGCTGGTTTGACAGATGAGGTCGCGAGGGACAGGGTGAGATGGAGGCAGATGATCTGCTGTGGCAACCCCGAACGCAGACGCAAAAGAAGAAGAAGATATAGCGCATTCTTCTACAACATCAAAACCATCTTCCTAATGTCATGCAGGTCCCCCACGTGCTGCAAAATTAGCTCTGAACTCTTAGGGTGGCATGAGCCCTACGTAGGTGTCCTGTGAATCCTTTATGTCCCGTGGGTTGCATGGTGGGGCATCTGCAGATTAGGGCTGTTCAGGGACGCTCAGTCTGACTGGGGTCTGAGGAGTTTGGAGATCGGATCGATGCCTTGGGCTCTTTGTGTTCCCGAGCAGCTTTTAACCTGCTGGCTGAGGTCACTGCTGTCGGAGAGCGGTGTTGCCATCAAGGGGTGTGCTGGGTTCCCAACAATAGAGCAAAGTATCACCCCCCATGAATGTGAGGATCAAAGATTTGCCAGTACAACACTGGATTTTAATGGCACGTTATTTACTTCACTTGTCAGGTGAATTGCTGTATACTGATAGTAAAAAGTGATGGAAGATGCATATTTCCATTTCACTACGTTGCTTTGCCCCATTCCACTGTATGGTCATGCTGACCTTATTAGAATTTGTTTGCTGTTTATGTGAACAAGCCCTTTCTTAAATCACATTGGTCAACCTGCATTTATACGCGCTATCAGATCGGATGTGAAAAGCGTGCCGCTGCAGCTTAAAGGAAGAGCACCGCGGATAAATTCGCTTTAGAGCACCGCTGCACCTGTGACATACAAATAATTTGCTTCTCAGAGGTTTACACTGCACAAAACAATAGCACCTGTAGCGCTGGGTGACAACTTATCTGCCCCAGCTGAAACAGGAACAACATGCTCTGTCTCAGCGGTAATCTTTGATCAGTTGAAACGCTTTCTGTGATAAACATTGACTCGATCCCCATGGGCAATCACTCTATAGTACTGGCATCATGGGAGGTAATGTATGCATAGACGTGTTGAATTCGCCTTGGGTCCCTCGCAAACACACACACACACACACACACACACTGTGCACAGTGAGATGAATTGCTACGCCACCTAGAATAAATACATATCAGCTACAGTGAGCTGGGGCGCTTTGCTCTTTCCTATTAATCCTCAGCATGGTGATTTATTGCAGTGTGCTTGTCAACAGCCATATAGTCCCCTGGAACTGTGGCCATCCGGGAGAAATAGTAGAGTTTAAGACTAAGGCCCAGCAGCTGCCCCGTAGTCTATTTATGTGCATTCTGGTCCACGCTGAGGGTGAATATATGGCTTGGTTGAACAACAACATTTTGCGCTAAGAGGAATGGGGCTGTAAAATAATCTATTCGCCATAATCCAAGTTTTAAATTGATGCCTTCCCAGATGTCACCGCTGTAGAGATTTGCATTTGCCAAGGTGAAAGGCTAGGATGCTCAGAAATCAGTTGTGCGCGGGAGAGTGAATGCTAAAGGGTCCTTCTGTAAGTTATTTTTATACTGTGTATGCATGGCACTGCATATTCAGCTCTGGGTGTTAACTCATCCGTTTGATTAATATGACTTCCACTGAAAAACACAGAGTGGCGGTAAAGCAGTGGGACTCTTTATTTAACAGCACCATCTAGTGGGCATCTCTGTGGCAAATTTTCTGAGTGTTATAATATCGACGAATTACCAACGAATGACAAATCCAAAACTGGGAATTGATCCTGACACCGAAGACCTGATCGGACTTTACACGGGGATCAATTTTAGCTGCACTTATTTATTTGAAGACAAGAGTCCTGCATGTAAAAGGAGAGCAAGAATTATTCTCATATTCGCATGAGGGGAAATTATGCTTTTGAAAATGTCACCCTAAAAATCTCAAAGTATTTGATTTCTGTCTTAGTGAAGGACTTACAATCCTGCTTTTAAGATTTATATGAATAACAAGAAGAAATCCACCTTGGAAGTTGGTACAGTGCTTAACAAATTTATTAGACCACATGTCCAAGTGTAACGTTTACGCTACAGTTGCTAAATGCTAAAAGCATTGGCATTAAAGTCAGTTTTTATGTTTCTGCAATTGCCAATCCACCAATATGCAAAAGCTCTTTAATGGAAATGATGCTTTTTCATGCTAAAATATAATTATTGGAGTTATCAATCATCACAAGCGCCTTGAGGCGACTGTTGTTGTGATTTGGCGCTGTGTAAATAAAATGGAATTGAATCAATGAATTCACTTTTATAAAAAGGCAAAAACAATAAAGATGATTACTTTTTGATTAACTTCCAAATTGCAGTTATTTTCTTACTTCCTGAAAAGAAAAAGAAATTTTAGTGGTTGAATGTTATGCTTGATTAATTTTTGACTTCTCAGAGAAGTTCAGTGCACTGGCTCAAATTTGAAATGGGTAAAGTTTGTGGTTTATGATATAATACATATTAATCTAACCTTTAGTTTTGAACTAGTTTTTGGCAAATTTCTAAAGTCTCTGTGTTTTGTTTTTGTGACATTTAAATACATTTGTTAAGCACTGTATTGTTGTGTTTGCACACCTCAAAGAAGGCCCCTAAAATAAAGGCTTTTTGTTACTTTCCTAAACTTACCATGAAAGCCTTGCATAGATTTATTTAATGGAAGGTTTTTGGACATAGTTTTTTCCATTTTCTTTGCTACAATTATTGCCCAAAAACATTACACTCAAATATGACTGTGGGGCAGATTGTGAAAGTCTATATATCTGTAATAATAAGACAAAGAACCAGAGAAACTATTGTGAAACTACTCGAGAGGGCCTCCCATCTGCAAATACAGTATACCTGTAATTATTGCAACAAGCCATAATTTTACAAACACCTAAGGATCTCAAACATCAGCTGCTGTTTTCACACAGGACGACAAAACATAATTTATTTTGACTGATTTAATGTGAATATTGACACAATGACAATACAAGAAGACCCACAACAGGAACAGAGCACCTTTTTCATACTGCAGACGGGAAGGACACTTTGACTTGATAGCTACATACAAAAGAAAATATAAGGCCACTCCACTTTAAAGCGTTATTGTCCGTTTGAGAGAAGACAGCGGCTTTCTTCGACTGAGTTTCCGCAGTGGTCGAGGACCTTCAGAGACTAAACAGTGGGAACTAAAAAGGTCTGTGGATCTCACACATTTCACTGGTCACTGCCACGTGTTACATTTTAGAGAGAACTGCTATGGCTAATGTAGGTAATTATGAAGTTTCCACTGTGCTTTTCAGAGGAATGAACTTTAAAGTGTGGTAAAAATTACAAGGTAGATAAGACACTGCTCATTATTTTTCAGTAATTACCCGTATCCAAAATGCTATGACAATGCAATGGAAGGACATCACTTTAGTTTGAGTTTAAAGCTACATTAGTATATTTTATTACCTCTTGTTTGCATCTGATAAAATAAGCCTCAAATATTTATAAACACTGTTTACTCTGAATGCTTCTCAGTTACCACAATTTCACATCACCGTTCAGTGAAATAAAATCAAATACTCTGAATGAGCCTCGATGGTCCATCCACAAAGAATATTTCAGTTACTAGAGATTGAACACGGTTTGATTGGCAGTTACAGTCAGATAGTTACAATGATTGACAGCTAGATGGCGCTGTGAGGCTGTATTTGCAAAGAAAGCCCACCCCCCTCCTCCATAACAAACCCATCTGGTCATCACTGCTCCACCCAGACATTATATTTAGCTCCTCTCTGTCTCCATCTCTTTTCTTCACCCCTACACCTCGTCACTCCTCCCATCTCTCTCTCACCCATCTCTCCTCAAGCCTCTATCCATTTCCAGCCATCTCTATTGCTTCCTTCATACTAACCCCCACCCCCACCTCTACTGCTGCTCTGTCCTCTACTGAGAAGCAACAGCCTGAGTTTCGCCTCCGGAGGTCAGCAGCTCCATGAGGCTTCCTGAAGATGGTCGGTTCACCCCGGTGGCCCAGCTGAAGAACATTCTGAGTAGAGAGAAAAAGTTTTTAAGTTCATTCTTATATATTGTATGTGTACAATGTGCTGAACCTCCCCATTGTGGTTTCTTAGTAAGTGTGTTTGCCTTTTCCTGTTCATTTTTTGGAGCCAAGGAGGAAGAGATGTGTCTGGAAGATGAGCCACACCTCAATCATATTCCCCTGATTGTTTTATAAGATGCTGGCAGTGTCACCTCTCTCACTTTCCCTCTGGTGTGCTGCTTTTACTCCCTGGGCGACACCCTGCTCTATGACTGCAAATTCACAGCCTAAATTTGTACTTTTAAAAGTACAAAGGTTAAATACAACGCAGTGTTCAAGGAGTTGGTTTCTCATTCAGATCTGCCCCTCATTCATTACATGTGCATCTTATGTTGAAAACAATCAGCTTAAGGGCTTCACGTCAGGATATTGCTGATCAATGGTCGATGTCACAGCTACATTTATCTTTAATATAGTCTGTAGTTCTAACCTTATTCTTTGCATCTTTATGTTCATCCCCCAGTTACACTACAAATAACTGATCAGCATATTTTATACTAAATTTGTGTGTAGTTTCTTTAGTTAAATAAGGCGATAGCTGGTCACCTCTTTTAAACAGGTGACTCTTTAAAGAGGACGCTCTTTATTTGGTAAACCTAGCTTGACATAACGGAAATACAACATCCTTGTGGTACTTCTTACATGTTGATTTAAACCGTTTTATTACCACTGAATTATTTTTAAGTCTATTTTAGAAGCTACAGTTTGTTGTGTGTTACAAAAAGAAATGCTGGTCATGCTGGTAAGACACACTTATCAAATATGGAACTCAGAAAATATAAGAGAAAATATTATCACTGGAACATCTTGGATTCGGGAGACAGACACTATCTCTACTTTTAAGATTAGGCTTCAAACTTTCCTTTTTGCTAAAACATATAGTTAGGGCTGAATCAGGTGACTCTGAATCCTCCCTTAGTTATGCTGCGATAGGCGTAGGCTGCTGCGGGACTCCCATGATTGAGTATTTCTTCTTCAGTCACCTTTCTCACTCACTATGTGTTAATAGACCTCTTTGCATTCAATCATACTTGTTATTAATCTCTGACACTCTTCCACAGCATCTCTTTTATCCTGTCTTCCCCTCTCTCTCACCCCGGCCGCCCCTCCCTGAGCCTGGTTCCTTCCTGTTAAAAGGGAGTTTTTCCTTCCCACTGTTGCCAAATTGCTTGGTCATAGGGGATCATATGACTGTTGGGTTTTCCACTGTATGTATTATTGTAGGGTCTACCTTACAATATAAAGCGCCATGAGGTGACTGTTGTTGTGATTTGGCGCTATATAAATAAAACTGAATTGAATTGAATGAGTACTTAGCATAGATAATGAATCTAAAATCTAACAGGCCTAGCACCAAAGATGCATTCAAATACCATGTGAGCTAGTATGTAAACTTACCAACAGCATACCGGCTTAATGAATGAACATTGGCCAAAAAGGTAAGCACAGAATAACAATAGGTGCTAAAACAAACTAACCGCCACCTTCATTAATTTCCGGTCACATAGACTGTTTCTATTTCTGTATCCAGACCCTCATCCGTTTCCTAAGGGATTATCAAAGTGGATCAAATCCCATCTAATCTTCACTGGCCAACACAGACATAAACGTAGCCAAAACACAACTTCTATCTAAACCCAAAGCATTCATTCAGTTGTGCACCAAGGATTAAACAAATTTATCAAAGGTTTAAGTAAAACTAGACTGGCTCATGTAGCTCAAAGTTTTATTAGTTAACTTAAAAAGTTTAATTATCTCACTGCTGTTTTAAAAAAAAGAAGTCTATTTTGCCATCTTGTGGTGCAATGCTGTGTTTTAAATGTTATTTCTTTTTGAGTTAATGATATTCATACGCATACGCCAAACATTCAGATCCTCAAAAGAAACCCTTTCCAGTTCAATGACGATTTCATAATACACAATATAAATATAAACAAAGAAAATCTGTCCTAACATATTTTTTAAACAGCTACTTGTAAAAAACATTGTATTCTGTGTTCATGCCTCTTCATTCTTGTGCATAAACAGACATCGTCAGGTATTTCCAGTCACTTTAATGTAATGTAGTTTGATAGCTGAAAATGTCTCTGTGATCCCAAGCATCAAAGGTAAATGTGACGATAACGGTGTCAGTCCATGAGAATCAAAGAGCTTCTTAGTCCAGTGCTGAACAATCAGAAAGATATTCTGTTTCTTTGTCCACATTAGTCTTAATAAGAGTGTGAACAATTGAAAGTCAGCGGGGGGGCTGTTGTGAACAGAAACACGCAGAAGAGCTGTACAGCAGCTGAACAATATCAAAGCATTTTAGAAGTACATTCACTTAAAGTGTGAATACTCGACACTTACTCTCATTAAGACTAATGTGGACAAAGAAACAGAATATCTTTCTGAGTCCAGTTGGAATTTTGCATAATAGGGCCCCTATAAAACTGAACATTTCGAACATTTCACCAGTGGAAAACTGAGAAAAACATATATGCACACCCCCAATCTAACTAAATACAAAATCTAGTTAGAGATGCTTAAAACAAAGAAGAGAAAAAGACTGCTTCAGCACTCACTCTGCAATATACTCCAGCGGTGTCCAGGTACTGAAATCTGCTTTAGGCATGAACTTCCTGTTCATCGGCGTATCCAAGGTAACGCTGCCAAATGAAGCCAGATGACAATCAGGGTGAGTAGCTGCGTCTGAGCAGCACAGAGGAAGCAGAGCGTGCAGACTGCAGCATCTCCACACATACTATATATCGCATGCAGTTTCTGAGGGGTAGAAGTCATTTTATAAGCATACTAAAACTGTATTTTACAGGAAAATCGATTATTCTGTATAAGTTATACATCAACACTCAGCTTAATTAAGAAAAATGTTTACGAAATATGGGAAAATGCACAGAAGGCTTATTTTAAACTTAAAACAGCCATCGCTCAGACAATCAGGCTTGCAGTTTATGTGCTTGAGTGAGGACATTTGTATTGGACGCGTTATCGTCGGCCAGGGCAATGCTGTATTGTCAGACTGTGTATTCCTGCCATACAATGGTTAAACAGCATTTTCATTCTATACTGTGCTTTGCAGAAATGTTCAGGTTACTATATGGTGGTGCGGCAGCATCAGAGACCTGCATGCAGCAGAAATGCAAGTCATGGGGCTAATGTTAAACAGCTGTGACAGAATGCTGGGGAGGCAGCCTGGCCCCAATTTGGAGAAAAATGCAGCCAAACAGAGCGCGAGGGGTGGATACGCCCCCCTAAAAAGAAATTTCTTTCTTCTCATGATGACAGTGCAAAAGCTGGTTTTATATTCAATAACTAAAGAGAGAACGCAATGATGCAAATACAGCTGTGTGTCATTCATCTAAAGCATTCATGTGCAGATCCGCTGCGTGGAACTGGCACCCTTATTCAGCTTTTATTCCTGCATCTTATCCTCACCTCGTACTTATCTATCCAACATAACAAAGAGGACGTGGCACAGCTAATTTTATAGCTTTCATCTTCAGTCCTTTCACCGACTGCGTGCCGTGCTGGTGTATTTAAAGCAGCTCTATACATGATTTCTACGTTATGGTGAATACGAAACACATTTTTAAACCTGAGCTACAGAATGAGTCTGTAGCACAAAAAAAAACAAAAAACAGACTTGAATTCCTCCTACTGGTTTGTCAGACCTATTTTATTAATAAAAGTCTGCTGCTGGATATGGATTAGAGACAAATCTGTTCCCTAATTATTAAAAACAAAACTAGAAGAAACAATACACAGTATTAACCTGCAAGCAGTATACCAGCACACTATCGAGGAGGGAAAAAGAAGTATTTTTGTCATAAAGCAGGAGATCTTAAATGCTGTTGCTGTAACAGGCAATCTAGGCATTTTTGTGTTACCATAAAATCAACTGTATCAACTTTTTTCCCCATAAAAACAATTCAGATGGGTTCTGAAAGCAGACAACAGGTAAGTCCAAGTCAGCAGGACGAACAGGAGTGCAGAAGCACTTGCAGACAATTCCTTGGTGAAAATTGTAAAACAAAGTGTGGAAAAAGAAGACATGTAAAAAAAGAATATTTCACGCAAGTGAAAGATTTATTTCTGAGTGAAAACCAGGGTGCCATGTTTCCCTTTTATTTTCCAGTTAAATTCTAATTACAAACTCACCACACACAGTAATGAGCAGTAACTGTATGATATAATTAAAGCCACTTGTTTTCTCATAATAAAAATGGCAACTTATTTTTTGTGGAAAGCATATTATGTGAACTGTACAGTAAAAAAAACAAAAAAAACAACCATAAAAATATGTTTTAAAAAAACTATTTTAGCTTCATATCATGTCAAGCCATTGAATTCTATTAGCTTCAGTCTGTTGCTTTTTGCTAGCAGGGATAAACCTGAGATTTTACACATAAAGTGTGCTCAGGATCATCTCGAATAAGTTTTTAAATCTTTGAAAAACAGACTGGGGATGAAAGTCGGTAAGGACTGCTTTTAATTATTCATAACTGATAACTTTTTTTTTTTTTTCTCCTGTAAGTCTGGCTCTCCAGTTGTATCTGCTGTTTATACAAACTAATGGAGTATGAGGCTGAGAAGAGAGCAATAGACTTTTCTAGTTTTAATCTAGCAGAGAAGACTTTTGGTACATGGTAGAGCTGCTTTTGTACACCTCGATTGTGTTTTATTTCAGTACTCACGGTAGTATAGCGACAGCAGCAGCGTCGGCAGGCATCCCGCTGTTTTTTGCTGCGAGACTCTGACACAGCTGGTGGACGGCTGCTTTGGCCATGCCATATCCTACCATGCCTTGGGGTTGCAGTAGAAACAGTATTATTTTAGTATCCTGGAGAAAATTCAGCTTGCAAAAGGCAACACACACCACAATATAACTGTTACACACCACGCCCAGAAGTGGACAGTACTGATTTGTTGAGAGAGGTCAAGTGGACAGACGTCTGTGAATTGATGTGAGGAACATTTTGAGACTTTCAAATGCTTCCCTGTGTTTTACATGGTTGTAACTGTTTATGTCGACTTAAGGCTTGACAGTCTGCTACTTGCATACTGAATCTGTACACGAACCCAGCCTGGGAGAAGGAGTCATCGGCATCTGGAAACAGTAAGCGTCTCTTCCCCCTAAATGATCTTATGAGAGGCTTGCAAATCCCCGACCAATAGAAACGAGGGGTGGTGGCATGACTTTGCTCTCAAGCTTTTGTTTTTCCTGCAACAGCAAACACTAGTAAACAATACCAGTCATGCAGATGCATCCACTCACTGTATATTGGCCAGATTAGAATACAAATTTAGGCATGTGGACATGTTGGAAAAGAAGGAAAAAGAATTTACACTATGCAGTCTCACATCATTATCTGCAATATAACAGCGACAAAGCACGTTGCTATTTTGGTGAAATGCATTTTTGAGTTGTTATAGTTTGCATTAGTAATTTGACAACAGCTGTGCCAGCATGTTGATCACCTCCCTCATCTGCTTTATTCTTCAATAACTAAGCTTTATTATTTAGTCTTGTAACAGATGCACTCAACAGTTACCAAATGATTCAGCTGTAAAGCTCAGGTTTGAGGCGTAACATGCTGATAATTTAGTGAGTCCTTTTAACAGCAGCTGCAACTGGTTGCAGTAAAACAAATGCAAATGCACCAACTAAGGTGTTTGAAGTTATACTTGTGACTCTAGGATTACCACTCCAGCCACTACCCTCCTCTGCTCTGGAGCCTATCCCCACTGTCTTGGGGTGAGAGGCAAGGTACACCCTGGACAGGTCGCCAGTCTGTCGCAGGGCCAACGCATAGACAGACAACCATTCACCCTCACATTCACTCCCTCATTCACACCTATGAGAACATGCAAACTCCACAGAGAAAGACCCCGGCCTGATTGTGGAATTGAACTCAGAACTTCATCTACTGAATGTTAAATAAGGCCAGACTGGAGTTCTCCAAGTCATTTAACGGGCTACGAGTTGCATATCTGGGAGGATAATCACAAACCATGAAAATTTCACAAGGCCAAGTAACGAGCTCGGCATTACTTTTTAACTGTCTGGGGTTCAAACTCTGCTCTTAAGCCAAAATCTGGGGTCAAATTCTCAAAAAGGGCGGTCATAAAATTTCCAACCTTTTCTTCACCTGCTGGCTTTTCGTTTTTCTTTCAGATTTCTAGTAAATTTGGTTTGCTGCTCAGAGAAAGAAGCTAAAAGAAAAAAAACAAACAAGATTGATGTGATACTGGGGTATGTTGAGCCTAAACCCAACCGTGGTAACTTATGCTGAACACATACCCAAGCAGTGAGGAGGTTTTGTTGAGAGTTTCAGCTTAAAATTGGCTGCAAGTGCCACATTTTCAGTTTCTTTTCCCATCAACTTGCTCCAAATGCAATATATATTCTCTACAGAAGGAAAAACACTTTACACATGTTGGGCCACACCTTACTAACACCACCAAAATGAAGCTCTACAGTAAAGTTACAGAAATGCCAACTACACAAATGGGAAATGTACAAAAAGAGAATATTAATGTATTCAGTAGATGAAACAGAATACAGTCCTGCAGTACAGAGCACTCTGAATGGTACAATAAATATACAACAAATCTGTTTTTTTTTTTTTAAAGTCCCTGATATGAGGGCACA
>VURO01048926.1:25151-38518 GCA_015108175.1 Pelvicachromis taeniatus
TGATATGAGGGCACAGACCCGGAGCCTGAAGCAAAACAAAACAAAAAGAGTGGAAAGCCACAAGCGTGATACCCGTTATCTCCAACTGGGTTTTACGATTTCTCAAGCCAGCAAACACAAAGACCCTGCTGCATCGTAAACCCCTCTGAAAGACATCGAGTGTCTCAAAAACTTTTAACTACCTTAAACATTTTGTCAACCCAAAATCAAATCAAATATTAAGCGATACACTTCATTTGGTGTGTTATCTCACACACCTTTTCATCCATTAAACTCTGATGAACAACAACAAAGTCAAAGTCAGTACAATTAGTCATCCTAATATCCTTTCCCGTTTCCTCTTCACAGATGATCTGGATTTGGCTCATTAACTCTCCACACAGCTTGTTTGATCAAAGGATGAGTGTAGGTGCCTCTTAACCCCGTTTGTTACATTTCTTAACATTTGGTACTTGTTATTGCCTTGTGTTTAATTAGAATTTGAAGATTTTTTCCCCAACACATTTACTATGCAGAGCTCCACCTAAATGCTCGCACTGCAGAGAACAACCGAAATGCTTTAGTCTGATAAGTTCAAACACTGCATGAGGACATTGTGTGAGGACCAACAACTGCTGAGTCATTGTCTTCCTAAGCCAGCAGCCAATGAGCTCTTCGGCTCCGTGTGGGCTGCTGAGCCAGGGCTTTGTGTAGCTGTAGAATTGGATCGCAGCCCATCACATGGCCAGCTTGGTCACAGGAGGGGTTTTACCAATCACATGGCCCTGCGCTTAAGCCTTCATGGACACCACATGAGCTGAAGAGTTGGACCAGTATCACATGGTAACAAGGCTAACAAAGTATTTGACTATACCAATTAATCACAGATGTAGACTTTAATTAATTATATTATTTATTAATTAAATTGAATAAAGTGATTTCTTTGGCTTCACTGTCTAAATTGGTTTGTTTAAATGTCTGAGTATTAAACAACCCCATAGATGACATGGTCCAGTATTTAATCAAACACTTAGGCATGAAATCTTTGCTAATTTTAGGCACTTTGTTCCTAGCAAAACACAAAAACATAATTTGTTCTAATTTCATTCATTTTATATAAAAAACAAAGTTAAAGACCTCACATATCACATATTCACAGATATAAAACATGATTTTGCACCAACAACATGAATGCCAAGGAACTATTAACCAAAACACAGTAGTGGTAGACCTTAAATACTACCTACAGCATCTGAACAGTGTCTGACCGTCATATCCTTAAGAAACAGGAAAAACCTGACACGGGAACATCTTGCCCTTTAATGAATCCATCTACTCCCCACTGAAGCCTCGTGAGAATTTGTTTCAGTAGAAGGCTGGCTGTCAAGAAGATATTACTCTTGAAGGAAGGCAAACAGCTAAGGTTTGTCAAATTACAAAAAGAACTGAAGCGAAAACATGTCGTATGGAGTCGTTAATCCACTTGCGAATCAATCAATCATTTGCAAAATCAGCATGTACAGAGGAGGTCTGGAGAAAGGTTGTGTTGACTTTCAATTCTCTGACTTGTACAAACCCTGTTTTTGTTTTGTGTACTGTATTTCCATGTATGTTTGCACATGTTTCAATAAATCGCTACACCCACTTCCCCTTTTTCTGGAAAATATTAAGTAGCTATATAAAGGTGGCTCAAAAAGTTGTGCAGTATATATGCAATAATCCTTATGTAATATATAACAAATGCAACTTAGCATACATTTTCCTTTAGTGCTCAGTAATTCTTCAAATTTATCTACTTTCATTAACCTTATTTTTTTTTATTTATTCGCTCTTGCCCCGGATGTCTTAAAACGATTAAGCAGGTCACGGTTGAGTCGATTGCTCAACAACACAGGGGAAGGTTTGTGGTGGACAAACATGCTGTTTTGGCAATCAAACCAATTACTTTTTGTTTGTGAAACAGACTCACTAACCAGTGAGCACCACTGCTGCCGCAGAGCTCATCAGCGATTCTGTCTTTTTTCCCTCCTGTGTTGCTTCTTGGATCAATGTTATCGACACATTTCACCCTCAATCGCACACACTGCTGTGAGCAGGCGCGCCTCTGATCAGTGTGTCAATTACCCTGGTCAAAGTCTGTAACCCTGAGGAGCAGGCCATCAGGTCGCTATGATGAGAACAGTAAACACGCAACAAAAACTGTGTGCCTCACCTCCAGTGCCTGACTGGGCTGCTTTAGCTCCAGCCAGAGTCAGCAGTCCACCTGTTTTTAGGTGCAAGGCGGCCAGGTGGCTGGAGATGGTCGAGGTCCACACGCTCTGTTTCCACATCAAATCTGAATTTTTGTACAAGTCTGTAGGAGATTAATGAGAACAACATCTCAGCCTGGCTCTTCAAAGCAGTGCCGAAAGCTATGAGAGACTCTAAAAGGTTTGTTTGATCTGTACAAAAACTTGAGTAAAAAAAGATCAAATTGGTATTTTTACCGGGTTTTTGTGTCAAATTATTTCTTGGCTTGGACCAGAAACTTCCTCAAGTCTTACCAGCCTGCCTGACAACCGTTCATTGCCAAGAATCATTGCTGGCACATAACTCATCTATTAAATGGTGAATTGCTGTTTATAAACATTGATATTTGTACAGATTTAATAGACAAATTTGTTAATCTGAGTCATGTAGACCAGCTGTTTTGAGTAGCTTCACTCATGCCGGTCTTTTCACCTTTGCCAGAAAGTGAGTGCCTTTTTCTTCAAATGTTTGAAACGGCTGACTTTGCGGCAACCACAAAATTCTGATTAGCTGCACAGTGCACATCAATTCTGGCACTTCAAGAGAACTGCTGCTTTCCCTTTGCTGCCAGGTACAGCTATGGAATAAATACCAAAAAGCTAACTGCCAGAACAAAAATCTGGCAAGCTTTTGGCAGAACAAGATTTGAACATTTCTAAATAAACGAGAATCAAGAAAAAGTCTCATCATTAATATCCCTTACACTTTATTTAATTACATGACCATTTGTTTTCAAGCTCAAACTTATGCATGGGAGGCTTCAGGAAAGCTGGCTGATTATTAACACCAAAACAAATAATAATAATAAAAAAAAGTTGAACTCTGACCTTTGGAACTACAGTTTCCTCCCGCCCATCCTCCTGCCACGCACAAGATGGCATCCACTTTCTGTTCCCCTAGCAACTGGGCCACATCTGCCGTCACCTGCACAAAATGAGAGCTAACTGCTAACACAATGACATAAAGCCACAGGGGCTGACGCACGCGCTGAATGGCATTTAAATGTCAACTAAGCATCAGCTGGAGAGTGTTTGTTCTGGTAAACAAACAAAGGTGGATATCTGTAGAAATTATCCACACTCAGTCAGCGTACCTTTACATTTCTAAAAACACTTTTTATTTTATAAAGAGCAAAACATATCTTACCAAAAGCAGTTGTAGAAAGAGAAGGAATGCTACCGATTATTAGTAAAGTCACATAAAATGGGCAAAAAGAGATGTGCAACACTTGAGAAGTATATTTCTGTGTCAAATAAGAACGCCCAGATCAGCTTTAATAGTGCAGTGCATCATCACAAACTTACCTTGGGTTTTTATACCCTCTCTACACTTAGATAATCTCAATGAATAGATTTGAGCTATAAAAGCTACTAAGATGTTCAAGACAAAGAAACAGAATTTAGATAACCATTAATGCTGCCTAAACAAATAAGAAAAAAATCATTACAGTAATCTGACTCTAATATAAACCTCTCCTCCTGCAAAAAACCAGAAATCCCCACTCTCTCAGCCTGACGTGAAAGCAGCATTAGCTTACACACATTTTAGCAACTCTACTACTACTGAACAATGCAAATAGTTATAATAATAATAGTAGTAGTAATAATAATAATAAATGAATAAAAAACAACAAACAAATGTCATTTGTGTTTATTTCAGTCATATGAAGTCTGACTCTAGCTGTCGCAGTAAGAGCCCTACTCCTGTCTGTTAGCGCTTCAGTTTTTGCACTGATGAGTCAGAAAGATCAGCAAAGCACCTGTCCTGCTTGCTCGGTGAAAGACTCCGTCATCTTCACGATCACGTTTTCATTAGCCTCTTCATTTGCAACCATGTCGATATTGGCGACCCACTGTTTAGTGCACGGATAAAGAGAAATATAGTTAGCTCACCGTTTATCAGTGCTAGCATGCTAGCGTTAGCTGTCACCACTCACCCATCCTTTAGATTTGAAATACTCGACACACTTTGAGCCCAGAGCGCCTCTCCCACCGTAAACGATCACCCGGTTAGCAGCCATGTTCACGCTCCGGTTGCCCGTCAGGAGTGAGAACGAGAGAGCTGCAGGGATTGAGCTTAGAAGGGCAGTAGGAGGAGGAATAGGAGGCGTTTCTCTCAGTGAGCAACAAGTTGGTTGAACTAATGCTGCGTTCAATGACTGTCGGAAACCACCCATTCTTAAGTGAATCCTGAAGCAAACCAAACTGAGAACTGAAACCAGGCTGGTCCCAAATGCGAGTCAATCTCCATAGCTAGACTTTACAGCAATAAAAAGCACGTGGTCACTGTCCATACACTGAAAAGGAGTATATCAAATTAAATAATTTTTTAGAAATAACAACATTTTGGTGAGCATAAGTCTTTTAAAAAATTTATTATTATAAAAGATGGATTTAAATTTGGGTCTCAAAAGTAAATTCAACGCAGAATTGCCTTAAACCTTAAACTGTCGTCCTTGTTATTTTACCTAATCAAAAACTTTACAAAAGACTTTTTAGGCTCACTGAATGTGTGGCTTCATATCAGGGACTTGAAAAATCGATGGGTGACACCAGAAGGGGTACATGCAGCTTTCATATGACTTTGTCACTTGGCAATAATTAGCAAGTGTGTGTCTAACGACTCTGGATGAGACCATACGGTTTCTGGATGCGCCTTGCTCAATCTTCCTGTCATTCAAATGTGGTTCCTTTTTATGGACAAAAAGCTAACACTGAGAGTTCAAAATGTTAGTCCAGAATCCAGCAGGTGACGTTCTAGAGAATAGGTGTCAAACACAAGGTCTGTGGGCCATAAATGTCTCAGTAAAGACATCTGGCCCACTGGAGTTCATAGACTTTGATCTTTTAACTGTATTTTCATAAGAATTGTAGCTCTTCCAATTGATACAGACTTCCTCCCCCCAAGCCAGTCATCATGTTCTGGTTTATGACTTGGATGGCCTGAGGATCAAAGCCTCTCTGTTTTTGCCCGGATGGTGCAGAAACTTCTGCGTGATTGTAGAAGTTGGAACAGTTTGTAGCTAGGATGGGACGGGTCCTTCAATATCTTAGCTGCTCTGGACCAACATCTCCTGGTGTAAATGTCCTGTAGCGAGGGGAGAGCAGCCCTGCAGCAGCGTTCTGCCATATGGATCACTCTCTGCAGAGCTTTTTGGTCCTTAAAACAGCTGTTCCCATACAAGAATGTCATGTTCTGTGTGAGGACAGCATCTGCATAGAAAGTCCTGAGGATCACTCGTGAGACCCCAAACTTCCTCAGTTGTCGGAGATGGCACAGGCGCTGCCTAGCCTTTTTGGACTGGACCTGGATGTGAGCAGACCAAGCCAGGTCTGAGGAGATGTGGACACCGAGATACTTGAAGGACCCTCTCCACTGGAGCTCCGTTGATGATAATGGGCTTGTAGACTCTGTGCTTACTCCTTCTGAAGTCCACCACCAGATCCTTGGTTTTGCAGACGGTTCATCTGGAGGTGGATGTCCTGACACCACGGTGCCCTGACTATAAAATGTGTTTTTGTTCAAACAAGGGTGAAAACATACAGACTTGTGTTTTTTACTATAAAGGCGCACCTACCATTATTTCAAAATTTCATAGCTCACAGTGAGTCTGTGCTGGATAGTCGCAACATTGGTGCCCTTAATCAAAATCCCTATGGAGAATATGCATGATTTTTACTTTCAAGTCTCATTGTTGGAGTTTTATTGAAGAAAAATGGTCACATCTGGTTTGAAAAAGTAGATGTCCAAAATACCAAACCCAAGGCTTCACAAACCACTTAAAAAAGTCTAGTCAGTCCTTTCCTGTGTCCATCACGCAGGGTTAAAAGTGAATATGATATAAGATGGTTTGGATTATTTGCAAAAGAAAGAAAAAGAAATGAAAGAAAAAATACATAATGGTACTCCTTATCTCCATATGTAAATCTTAGTTGGACAGAGAGTGATTCATTTTGTCTGGAGCTTGAAAATGTCAGTGCCCATAAGCTATAATGAACACAAAGCTGTTTTTAAATGACAAGCGCTTAAGTAATCAAATAGTCCAGGCTGTGTTTATTATGGAAAAGGTACAATTCTACTGAGCTTTATGATACACGAATATATTACAGGCAAGCCTAGTGTGCAGTAATCCCTGATTTTTCTGTGTGAATTCAACTATAATGCTACAGTTTTGGTAATTTCCATTTAATGTATAAAATTCATGCAGTTATTTCATAAACATTACAATTTGGAGAAACAACATAATACCAGTTGAAGGCAGATGTTTTATTTTGTGTTTGAAAAAAAAAATAGTATAATTTTCACTAAATTGTAAAATAAAAAAACCTGCAAATGTTGCAGATCTCTTAAACCATTTAATTTTATACAGTGAGCACTAGGTGCTGCTATAAGTCTGTGAGTTTGACAACATAGCACTGAGCTCCGTCGTCCCATTAGTTGCTGCTGTGCTATCTGTGCTGAGCCAATGCAGCATGCCAACGAGACATCCCTGGCTCTCATGAATTATACAAACAAGATGGCCTTGGCTTCCTTGTCACTGTAGTGAAGCCCCGATCTGTCACCTCACCTGGATATGACACACACCTCTGCTACTGGGAATAAGTGCGTGGTTTGTCTAGTCTGACATATGTGTGCGTGAGCACACACACACACGCGCGCAGGAAAAAGAGGGTTAGAGAAACAAATACACACCTTTCCAGTGTTGCAAACAAAGGAATTATGCCTTCCTTTCCTGCCTGTCTTCCTATCTCCAGAGAAAATGTATTAAAACAAACATGCACACCCACACACTTCCTTTAGAAATGAGGAGGAACTGTATGGGTGATGGGAGTCAGTGAGGCTGACCAAGCTCAAAAGCTGGCTGATGCAAAGAACACATAATAATTATGACCCAGTATGTGGTTGGTTCAGACCTGAAAAAGAAATCATGCAGGTTCCCAACATTCGACAAACAAAATTAGAGCTGCATCAAAGCAACCTGTGCCAGATTTGACTATTTGTCAGCAGCTTGGCATCTCATGGCATGAAGTGGACACAGTAATGACTGCTGCTGCTGCTGCTGCTGCTGCAGAATGGGGTCTATTGGGGCAGTGGTGGTGCTTGTTCACAGAGGAGAGATGATACCTGATAGGTTGCTTGTTTCAGAGCAAGAACAGGAGTTGGGAAAAACTACAGCACTGGGAAGATAAATATAAGACCAGAACTCTTGCGCCTTGAGGCGAGTGTTGTTGTGATTTGGTGCTGGATAAATAAAACTGAATGAAATTGAGCTCCAAAATGATTGAAATGGCAACTTTTTTTTAATACAGTTTAATGATGTCCTTGGGCCTGGACTACTAAGCAAGTTTAAAATACCCACGGTGTCTTTTATGTTATCTGCCTAAATGTATCGACTACCAGGTAATCACAAGACAGTAAGTCAAACCCAGGTTCACATTTAAAGGGCTTTTTTTTAGCACCATATGGTGGTGAGCTGGGAACAATGTGTAAGTATAATAATCTTTTGTCCTTTTACCTTTTGATTGTTTTCCAATGCCTGTTATATTACTTAGATGCTCTGTTATGGTGTATAAGTCAATTTTAGCCTCATTCATTCTGCTACAATCCTGTTGGTTTTAAAAACAGAACGAATATACAATTAGAAAAAACTCAAAATGCTAAACAAGCTTTCTTTCAAATCTAACATAAGGTCAGCAAGTTGCCTACACAGCGTTTTGCTCCCTGTTTTAGATTTATGTCATAAAGCGTTAGAGAACAAGGAAATAGCTTTGACATAGTTATAGGAGTCAGCAGCAAAAACATAGAGGGGGAAAAAAATCCCCCTGCTTAGAATCTGTATCCCTCATTGATGTTGGTTAGGGAAATTCAAAATGTTTACACAGTGTGCTAAAATTATAAAGCACCTTAATGTCTGTATAGCTAGTGCTACTCCTCAGGAGATACTCCATTTATACTCTTTGATCCACCATCTTGGATGTAAACTGTTCTGAAGCAGGCTGTACATAACAGATAGACTTAGCATCCAGGTCTCAGAAGTGATGCCACCACTGCCTTAAACCTGGAGGAGACCTCTATGGTTTCAAAAGAAGTCTGATTGTATAGAAGTCTATAGAAAAAACAGAGCTCAGCTCACTGTCCTGAGACCTTTTAAAAAAAAAAATCTTTTTTAGAGTTTTTAAATACAGCATGATGTTAATTATGTGCATTATGGTCTCCATTAGAATCCCGAATGACAATAAAGAAGATCATGCTTCAGGGTGGGCCTGCGTTGTGATTGATAAGTAATTACCAGATGGGCCGAATTGTCTCTGACTTTTTAGTGAGATCCACTCTTTCCTCTTCACATCTGTTTCACAGCAGGGTTTTAGTAAGCAATATGTGACATCATAGTAGCTGCTTTTATTTTTACAATATATGCCAAATATGCAGCAGCAAAATACCTTTTTGATGGCAAAAGCTCAAAATTAAATTAATTCTAAGCCTCATTGTACAGGCCTTGTATTATACAGGACCATTTTTTTAAGGGGGAAAGAATGAAGCAGCATGATTAAAATGTACTATAGTATATTTTAATCATGCTGCTTCGTTCTCATGTTTTCAGCTGTGCCCAATACTGCTTAATATTTCATTTGATCTATTCTGTATAGATAACTTAATAAACTTGTAGTGCTCTGAAAAGCCTGCATTGGAAGTAAAAAAAAACCCCACTGTGCGTGACAATGTGCATTACTTTCTGCAACAATCCACAGCTCTGCTCCTAAAGATTTCCTCACATCTAAACTGTGGATTGAAGCAGCAGGTGAGGTTGTTTTTTTTTTCTGTGACCATAAAAAGAAAAATAATTTCCACGAGTAATATACTGGTCCTAACGTAGCGGGATATGTGAAATGTGTCCTCACGATCTCTGATGTAGCAATTCTTCTCACTACGTGAATCTTCCATTAAGTTAACCCAGTAGAAAACAGCCTAAAGGAGACACAATTCACAGTTTAACCAACAGAAAAACAGTGTGAAAAAAGCTCAGGGTTTTTACCTTTTTAACTTCATTTTACTCACTTCACATGTTTGCTTTAGAGAAGTGATTTTATTTTCATTTCCACTCTGCTGGCCTGCTCTGACCTTCCTCACCTAACACATTAAGCTCAGACTTTGCGATGTCTTTTGTCATCCCCGTCCCATGTTTTATCGAGTAATGCTGATTGTGCGCCTTTATCGTTTTAGCGCAGCACTTTGTAAAAATTTGTTTTTTGAAGCTACCTGTAAAAATACAGGATCACATTCATAAGTGGCTGTGCTCTGTTACCTTCTGGAATGTATTCTGTGCATGTTTGAGCACACCTAAGCCTTCAGAAGAGGATTAATACTGTATATAAATTCTGTGGCTGGGCATAAAGCCATTACTCATGCATTTTAATGCATACATTTCTTGCTGAACTATTTTATACTTTGTCTTGACACCCTACGTGTACTGCCGCGTTAAAAAACCAGAGCTTAAAGGAAAGGTTAGATTGTCTGAGTGAAACATTGGTCTAATGCAGGCTAAATGTTATACGAATGCGAGTATTTACACAGGCAGCAAAATCAGTTATAGAAAATATATGCTTGTATATTCTGTTTGGGAAGGTTAGATTGTTAAAGAAGAGAAATGTTTGATGTATGTTCAGTACAGATGGATGTAACGTTTAAATCCATTGGCTATTCTTCAGCATGTAATAGTAATTCAGATTCTGAATAAGTTAAACACGCACGGAATACTTGTGAAGTCATGTGAAGATAAAACAAGCGTAGGTGTAGACAATAAAGCTACTGGTGTTTTGGCTCATTGTTGCACTGTCACATCGCACTGAGATACTTGAACAGAGCAGGGCTCTGTCGACTGTTATAACAGAACACCTGTGCTTTTCTTGCAGTGACACGTTAAATTGCCCATCTCAATCTATTGACTTAACAACAGGTGTGTAAAAGGGCTCCTTATAAGAAGGCTGGTGTTCTTAATGTGAAACTCGTTTTTCCATGTCAGATAGTGATGGGTTCAGTCATCAGAACAACTGAGCATTTTACACTAAAATATGGTTTCTGGTCTGCGTACAGCATTTGGATGCAGTTTTTAAATTGCTGCAGATTGCTGAACACATCAAGAAGATTACTGAAGAATAAAGTGAGCAGCATTTGTTTAACTTTAAAAAAGATAAATAATTTAAAACAGTGTTGAAGAGTGCTGTAATCTCTACAGGTCTGGATTCTGGACACCGATGATATACACTGTACATTCCTCGCATAATAGAGTAATTTAAAAGGTGAAATTCTGCAGTGAGCTTTTCCAGCGTTACTGATCACTCAAAGCGCTTTAGACTACAAGCCACATTTTTAATCATACAGCACTGAAATACAGTCAAAGCACTTCATCTACCTCAACAACCACAGTTGCACAGTAGTTTTCAGTAAGGGCTCAGCTCCCCTTAGTGAAAACAGGATACCAAAATAAAATACAATGCAGTCTTGAACCACCCCTCATTATTTTACTAATGGGTTTTTTTGCCTATTGAAACATGCAAACATACAAGGAAATATATTTAAGTTAAAAACAAAGTCTGTACAGTTCTAACAAGCTTGAACGTCAATTTTTTTGGTAGGACCACCTTTATTCTTCAACACAGTCTGAACTCTTATTCAAGCTCGCTTTTAATCTCTTCCAGTAGTCTTCAGGAGTAGCTGAATGTCCAAGGACATCCATAGCTGCTCTTTGGATGTTGGCTGTCTTTTGTTCCATTCTCTGTCAAGATGATCCCACACTGCTTCGATAAGTTTGAGGTCAGGGCTCTGATATTCATACACTGATGACAATTTGAATCAAAAGTTTCAAATTTGGATTCAGTCCATATAATCTGTTCCCCCTGATTTTCTGTCAATTTCTTGCATAACTTTGAATACTTCTGCCTTTTCTCCCAGTTTCCATTCCTTCAAAAAATTTGACAGCTACTCTTCCACTGAGACCATTCCTGCTGAGACTTCTGCAAACAGATGGGTTAGCTGAAGGTCTTTGGATTTTTTTTCATAGTGATTTTTTTCTTGGGATTCTCTCCCAAGAAGAGAAAATAGCTCAACATTCTCCAGCAAGGGTCTCTCCAACAGAATCTGTATACAGGAAAACATCAGGTAAGTTCTTCTGTCAGATCCAGTAGTAAAATCCCAGTGGTAAAGGAGCCAGGCTTTACTAACTGTTTACAATACAACATTCCAGCAAAAACTAAAGTCTGCCACTACCTTATGTATGAGGATAGGAGAGGACTGAGGAACCATGACAGTTTTATGTCTGTCCAACTATGTTGTCTTGGGCACCTTTTCGAGTTTCAACAAAAAAATCAATAAATAAATGTGAATAAAATTGTGCTTTTGCAACAGGTTGCTAGTAATGAAGTTCCTACATGTAAATTTTAATGCAATTTAAAGTTGGTTCTTTGCTAAATTGTCTGTCATGTGTCGAGACAGTACTGGTTCATCACTTGAATCACAATCAGAATACTTTCCCTAAGGAAATCATGTATGACGTTGGTACCTTGTTATGCTTGAATGATTCAATGGTCATTGTTAGGTTGCTTAACAAAACATCCCTTTTGTTTTTTTATCACTTTACATTTTTGTCTTACTCTGTTTGTTGTCACTTATTAGTTTCATTTTCTCTTGCTTTTAACTTGTGCATTTCCTCTCTTGTTAGTTTTAGGGATTGAAATGTATTTGGTCAGTTTAAGAAAAGATTGTGGCTTTGGTTAAAATATGCTTTACAATGTTACCCTTGCATATGTGATGAGTTAGGAGTGACAGAACCTTCTACTATTACCATCGACTACGGTGCTGGATCAGACCGCAGACGGAAAATGAAAACTTTGCATTAGCGGCTGACAAAAAAATGACAGCACATCAGTTAACACCAAGGGAATGTGAATGTGCTGAACGCACCTATGTCTTCACAATAGCAAGCATACTGTAAGTGTGGAAATACAGGATCTGAAACAGTGTCGCTGACAGCAAATGGTGCTATACGTGATTCACATCACTTTCACGCCTACCAGCTGGTTCAGTGACTCATTGTCATTATGCAATTATCTTTAAAAAAAAGACAAAATACTGTAATGGTAAAGAAATACGAGTATGACATAAAATAGAGACTATCTGAATATATATGGACTTGGACTCCTGTGTAAGGCTTCCACAAATGTGAAGTGAAGTATAATACTTCCCAAGTTTCTATGAGTTACTGCTTCAAAGACTTCTTTTGAGCCTGGAGCAAGAAACACTTCAGAAACTCTGATCAGAAAATCTTAGAGACTTGCTGGCGACATAGAGCTGCGCTAATTCCCTAATGCAGACAGGTGCCTGGCCTGTCAGAACACAGAAAGTGAGGAAGAACCTCGAAATGCTCGCTAATTGGTAGCTAGCAAAAAGCAGAGTGAAAGGGAGTTATAGTAATGTGATCTACATAAAATAAAAGCACAGTAATTATCTAACTTGTCTGTCTGAACTGACAAGAAGTCCCAAATTATAGCAACAAGTGTACTCTCCATTAGCAGTGGAGTGGCATTGTTATCTTTACTAATTTATTCATGTAATCCATTTAATTTGATAACCTGTCTGTATCTCTTCCCCTTTAGTTAAAAACACTTCCTTCACAAAAGAATAATACTGCAAGTCCTTGCTTGCACAGTGCATTGAAGAGAAGGACTCAACTTGTTTGTTGAAATCAAATTTCTTCTGCACCAATTGAAAAATATTTCAGAGTAAAAAAACCTTCAAATCCACGTTTCTTGTGTAGCAGATAAAAGGTAAGTGTTTTTTTGTTTTGTTTTTTAACTGCATTCGATTCTCATAACGTCTTGTAGCTGTGGACAAAGCCATGTAAAATCAGTTTTCTGTAGTCCTCTTTGCCACTGACAAATTTGGGTGCTTGTTTTGCTCCCCGGCTATGACAGCCAGCACCATCTAGCCAAATTGTTTGCAGTGATTCTGCCACTCTTGACAGAGAACAAAGATACATCCTCTCTCCGGGGCGTCTCCCTCATGGACTTTGATTCTTTTAAGACATAAATCCAGCTTTTTTTCAG
>VURO01048928.1:6597-24491 GCA_015108175.1 Pelvicachromis taeniatus
CAAACAAAAATGAATCATAAATCGAGGTCAGGAGTGAGCCTCTTTCCAAAGCAGAGAAAGGGTTAAAAGTGAAGGTATCTTTAAAAAAGATGGGAAGACTGATAGGAGAGGAGCTCTTCTCAGCAGAGGGTTCAGTGAACCATATGTAGGTGCCCACAGGCTAATGGGCCGGTTGGTCCCTGGCTTGCCAGGTATCCTGTATGCACATTTCCAGCCCCCCCCCAAATAAAAAAATAAACACACACACACACACACACACACACACACACACACACACACACACACACACACACACACACACACACACACACTTAAGAATTGGCACCATCCACAACACACAAATGGTTACCCACTACTTCCAGTAGTTATCACTTTCCTCTGAAAGCTACATACAACCACTCATTTTCTACATCAAAGTAGTGCATAACCACACTGGTTAGTGTCATCTGTCTTACTTTTTTTTTTAAACATACTTTTTACAACTTCCTGTCACAGAGGTTCCTGCCATATGTTACATCTTTTGGCTAGTGGCAGGCAGTGTCATAACAGCTCAGGAACAACAGGTATCTGTTGCTGTATATCAATAAATTACAGATTTTTAGTTTAACTGGCTAGTTCTTTGACCCATGGTTAAACATGTACTTATTTATTCAAGGACAACACTAACATTAAGTAGCCTACAGCTGGGAAACATTGGGCATTTTCTCACCAGCTTAAGCAATCCAGTAATACTGTATACATAAGAACTCCACTATACTCTTTTGTAGAAGTTGGTGTTGAAACCCAGATTATTTTGACATGGTGTTAAGAAGGCTGTTGAAGAAATCACCAGCAAGAAATTCTCAAAATGCTGCAGTATTTTATAGGTCAGGGCAGAAAGCACTACTGTCAGCCACAATTCACTTTGTTTACCGTCATCCACCCATACAGGAATGCAGGAAACTTGATCCTGGGAACAACAGCTAGTCTTGAATAGGTTATTATTACCAAGATTCCAAAGAAACATTGCACGGTTGAACCAACTAAAAACAGCTTCACCCACAACTGTGATTTGCATAGTCAAATCTGTGGGTCAATAATCAACCTAGACAGGCAAATGTGTCCAAGCCTTTTTATTTGCTACCACACAATCACCAACAGCACAGAACCCATCATGGGAAACTGTGAAAGTACAGCCTGTGGTAACAAATTTAGATGTTTTAATGCAGGTGCAACTCAAAAGGTCAAGTCTGACAAATGAGGCATACTTGCAAAATCTGCAGTTCACATAAAAACAAAAAGCACACATACCGTTCTGTTGCGCTGACAGAATTGTTACACTTCTTCTCTCCTTGCCAAAATCATTTCCTGGTTTACTTACACCTTTATTAACACTCTCTGGGGGTGAGCAACGCAGTGGTTGATATAAATACATACAAAATATAATTTCTACAAGTCAACTGAGAAACTGTTTACATTTTTTGCAAAACACAAAATATATAAGAAAAAAATATGTTGACGTGTTATATCAATACAAGTTTAACTTGCATTTATGGTTCTATACACACACTGGCCAATATCAGAGTTATCCTAGCTTAAAATGGGCCTTGGGTGAACAACTACTCATAAAAACATGAACAGTTAGCATACAGTCAGTTACCCTATATGAATTTTCCCACTTATTTGATAAACAAAAATGTTTAATATGCTTGAGTAAATGGCAGATTTACTGTTGCAAATTACTTCCCCACCATGAAACTAAGCATGACAAACAGTTTCCCCCCCTTCATGTTTGGAAAACTCAAGGCTCTCCGACAAATCAGTGATTGTTAACCAGGCTCTCACCCAGAAGCGCTGGAGCTTAAGGAAGTCCAAGGCCTCACAAAAGGAAATTCCTCAGAGCAACATGTTGCCCCTTTTTTAATCCTGGCCTTTACCGAACAACATATCTCCTGCGCCGTTTTTTAAATTAGCTGTTTAGAACCCTTTCGTTTAAGTGCCTTTACCATGAAGTTTCAGAGGAACAAATCACTGTGAGTGCTAGTTTTAAAAACAGAAACGTCACGAATCTACAAAGTTTCAATCCACTCCATTTAAACAAAGCTCTTACATTTCTTTTCCATCTTGAGTTGCCAACAGCAGTGTTTCCATCTCTTATCCCAGCATCCCGTTGCAGGATCCCGTTAACTTACATAACTTTAAATTTACCACGACTATCACTGCCCAGACAGACATCACATTGCAGAATCTGAACTTATATAACAAGGGAGTCTACCAATGAATTTCTATCCATTGTAATCAGTTCACAGCTGCAGGGTATGTTGTGGTGTACTTGGTCTAAATAGGCATATACCATGTATTAGCTGAACTGAAGCACCGGCAATAAAAACGTTATGCACGAGTGAGTGCTGCAACGACTGTGCTACGCCATGAACTCTAGTAACCCCTCTGTCTCGACGGAAAAAAAAATCTCGCAACTACGCCGCAAATACTGCAATATTTTGCTTACTATACTGGTCAGTATCTTCCACGAATACTTATTATTGACATGCAAATGCATGCCTACGGTTTCCACGCAATTTGGTGGATATAAACGTGATAGAAATAGCGAGCTATGACGTGCGCTATGTGATGAGCTGCATCAAGCTAACGCTTTCAGCTAGCATCACTGTCAGTGAGCAGAGGCACTACTAACAACAACAACCTAGCTCATGTTTAACACAGCGGGGAATAAAACACTCCGAACGAATCAGCTTGCATTTGACTACAAATTAAGGCGCTAGCCTTCGCACATATTCACATAAAACGTTCTAGCTTATAACACTTGAGGATTACTATAACCTGCTTCCCTAAGCAAGTAAGCCCAAATGTAGCAGACTGGGATACTCGGCTAGCAACCAGTTATGGCACCTAGACAAATTTCTTTAAAAAAAGACAAGAACTTACGTTTGAAGGACGATGTACGCACTATGTACAAATGTTTCTGGATGCCTTTCGGGTCGGATATCGACCATTTTAACTCGCCACCGCCCGAGTTAACGGTCCTCTCGAAGTGAGTACTTCACACTGAAAGGACGCGGCCCATCCGCTCATCTTACCTAGCGGCCATTATCCGAGTTACCAAGCAGGATGTACTGAGCATGCGCAATGTATACTGTCCCGTGCAGAAAGAACAGGTTAAATTTTTTTTTAACCTGACAAAGCTTTTTATTGACAACATAGTGTCAAAGATTGTTATAAAATGGAATTAGGATCTGTGATTTTTTTTTTTGTCACCCAATTAATGGTAAAAATAAATTTGGGGGAATGAAACATCATAGTATATTAACAAACGTCTAAAATATTTATTTATTTATATTTAGATAGGGACAAAACTTCAAAGTAAAATGAATGGAGAGGCCTAATGCATAGCCCAAGGTGGTGGCCAGTCACTTTACTTACTTTAATTATGTTTGATTTTACAAGTTTTATATAAGTGAGATATTCTCCCAGCAGTGCGGATAAGCATAAATTCCCACCCTTGTATCCGCGATCTCGTTCTTTCGGTCACTACCCACAGCTCGTGACCATAGGTGAGGGTAGGGATGTAGATCGACCTGTAAATTGAGAGCTTCGCTTTTACACTCAGCTCTTCAGCTTGGTGGCTTCCCTCACCTCTGGTGTCCACCATTTGGTTCGGGGGTTACCACCACGACAGGCACCGACCACCTTGCGGCCGCAGCTCAGTACAGCAGCTTTGGCAATGGAGATACTGAACATGGTCCATTCGGACTCAATGTCCCCAGTCTCCCTCGGAATGCTGTTGAAGCTCTGCCGGAGGTGTGCGTTGAAGACCTCGCGGACTGGGGCCTCTGCTAGGCGTTCCCAGCACAGTACATTTAGGCGCACCGGGTCTGTCCAGCGTCCTCCCCCACCACCTGATCCAACTCAACCCCCAGGTGGTGATTAGTTGACAGCTCAGCCCCTCTCTTTACCCAAGTGTCTAGAACATATGGCCCTAGGTCTGATAATACGATTACAAAATCGATCATCGACCTGCGGCCTAGAGTGTCCTGGTGCCACGTGCACTTATGGACACTCTTATGTTCGAACATGGTGTTCGTTATGGCCAAACTGTGATTTGCACAGAAGTCCAATAACGAAGCACCGCTCGGGTTCAGATCCAGCTGATCCTTTCTTTTCATTCATTTACAAATATTTGGAACCTTTAAATCTTAAGTCAGTTTTTTTTCCTACATTTATAAAAAAACAAAAGAAGAAGAAGAGAGAGAGAGAAAAAAAGAGAACTCCCATAGTTTTCTCCCCTGTCTTCCGTTTGTTGAGAAAATAATTTTCCTCTACCCTCTCCAAGTTGTGATGCTTTTCATTTGGCGGAGCTGAAATCTAATTCTGTCACATGGCTTTGATTCATCTGTGAGCGAGAGGAGAGTGTGACCAAGGCACGGTGGCTTTAATAAAAAATAATTCCTCCTTTATGAAGACGCTGTGCAACGGAGGCCGTCCACTGTCTCTGCATTAGTGAAATTAACATCCAGACTCATTTTTCAGACCGCTCCATTAACAGCTTGAAAGTGACAGCTGCAGAGGACCGAAAGTATTAGCTGTATTAAAAACCTGTCGGAGGGGAAATTAAACTGCAAAACAAACACATAACTGATAATGGAGGATTAAAAAATAAGACCTGAGGCGCTCAATATTGCCAAACTGTACTTTCATACAGTGTGACTGAAATATGAAGTGCGGAGAAGTTGATGTGATTGGGGGGGAGGAACAGCGGGCTCCTCCTTCATGTGTTTACTCTGTATCTGTCTATTTCTGCTGAGAAAGCAGTAGTGTCTGAAATGCTGGGAATAATAATAACAATAATAATAATAAAATTGTACATGCCACGCCCGGGTCAGCCCTAACCATTAGATTAATCTGATGTGGTTAAGTGTTAAATGATAGTGACCCAAGGTGCAAAGAGACCAAAAAGAAATTAAACCTGAAGTACTGATTTAAGAGACTGAACCAAGAAATAAAGCTGATTAAGGACGACTACAACCCACCTCACCATTGATGGCATATTTGGTGATCTCAAACGGGCAGAACTTGATGGCTCAGTTCATTTGGAGAGTAAATATTCGTACTTCAAATTAGAATGATATTTCCAGTATCATTATTTTTTGTTTGTTTTTGCCAAGTTCTTTGTGACGTATAATTGAACAATAAACTCACCGCTCTCCAAGTCTCTTATCCTGTTGACAAATTCCAGTTCCACCGACTTGGACTGTAGCGGGTACTCCGTATTCCGCTCGGTGTAGCGACACAGGAACCAGCTCTGGAGCTTCTGGTTAGGGTGTTCCTCCAGCTCAGAGCAGATCTGCTACCATCAGCAGCTGCAGACTATAGGATAGGGTCTGAGGCAGCCATGGTAGCAAACAGACCAGCGAGCCAAATGGTAGGGAAACAAGGGCCTAACTGGTTAACAGTGATTAATCCTCCAAAATAAGTGCGGGAAGGATTGTCTGCTAATTTTTCCATCAGTTGGCAGCATGATTGCCTCAAGAGTGCGATGATCCCGGGTTTAAACTCCGTCTCGGCCTTTCTTTCACTGAGCTGTGGTTCCTCCCTCCATGAGAAAATAAAACGTTGTGGGTTAAGCTCTCTGCTTTCATCCCAGGATAATTTAAATCTCAGTCAGTCATTAGTGATGACCCCAACCTTAACCTTATGTTTTGAAGATTAGAAAAAAGGACTGTTGGGAGGTAAAAAATTACAAATTTTAATAAGTGGCAGTTAAAATGATTATTTTTATTAGGGCTAGGTTTGCCACCATTTAAAGTTGAAGGTTTAAAAAAAACAAACAAAAAAACAGATGTGGCTAGCGTGCCCAGTTAAATTTATATGTGGGGGAAATACTAGTTTTAATGTGTGAGTGGTGCAGGATTTTCATGTGGTGACTCTGTGAAGTCCTTTCTTTGATCGTGCGTCTGTTCTGGAAGGAATTCTAACCATTTAGGAAATAAAAGTCTAAAATCTGATGGATGATCAGCACAGTCTGGTTCAGGGCTGCTTGCTTGCTCTTATGATCCTGAATCCAGTTTGTTTGTGGTGTCTCTCGTGGACTCCCTGCTGACCCTCCCTCCGTACCCTCGTCTAATTGAAGCTGGTGAGCGCAGATAGCTCTCCTGTCTCTGTCTTAAGATGGTAAATAAAATACACTTAACCTTCAGATGGACTCGAGCCGGTTGGAAGGGCAGCCACCGTTTCAGGACTCAAATCTTTTTTCTCTATCAACTTAATTGTGTTTTCAATTATTTTGCCCAGATTTTCTGTCTCCTGACATTTGCTGTAAGGACAGCTTCCCCCTCTCCCTCCTCCTCACGAGCCTGGGATTTCTTTGTTTTATGGAAGTTTTTCCTTAACGGACAGAAATGTAACGCTCAAGGCCGTTCTCGGGAGTTTCTTTTGAGCTCTTCATTTCTTTTTCCTTCAGTCCTGTCGTTCGCCTTCACCTCCTCCCTCTCCTTCGTTCTCACATCAGTTTCCTGCTGGTATTGATCCTCTCCCTCAGTCCCTGGTGATCAGGTTTTACCAGTCTCCCATTGATTACCAATAGAGGCAGAGCTGAGGTGCATGATGGGAAGATTGCAGGGCTGTAGCTACAGCAGTAGGAGGCAGGGATGGGAAGCTGGTAGCTTTGATTACCAAAAATTTCTAAATGAAACACTGATAATCAAAGACATTTATTTTCTGTCAGCAGCCCCTTTACAACTTCAAATCAATCAGGCGACACCTCTCCTTTCTCTCCTTCCTTCATTTATTCTTTTTCTTTTGGGCTTTCCTTCTGTTTTTTTTCTTTTTTCTTCTTTCTTTCCTTCCTTTCAGTTTTTAAAATGACTTCCTTTCATCTTTCTTTTGTTTTTTCTTTCAGTCCTTCTTCCTTCCTTTTGGTCCTTTTTATTTAACTTAGCTTCATTTGTGTTTTTGGTCTTTATTTCCATCTGTCTTGCCTCCTTCTTTCAGCAATGGTTTTGTCCTTCCTTCCATCGTTCTTTTCTTCATTTCCTCCTTCCTTGCTTTTGGTCTTCCACATTTCTTCCCTTCAGCGCTTGCTCTCTCTCTCGCTCTCGCTCTCTCGCGCTCTCTCTCTCTCTCCTTCCTTCCTTCCTTCCTTCCTTCCTTCCGGTCTTTTTCAGTTTCTTTCTTCTGATGTGAATTTTCATTCGAGCACTGTTCTTACATTTTATTTCAAATTAGTTCCTGATATTATACCCCTGGACACAGCTTTGTGGTTTTCCTCTTCTCCATCATCAGTCATCATTAATCATTATTAAAAAAACAAAAAAACAAAAATAAACAACAACCTTTCAGTTCTGTCAAATTACAAGCAAGCTGACCTCAGTCCTCACAGCACATTCAATAACATTACTTAAATATAATTAAATAAAATTAAAAGCAAAGGCATTCTGGTGATATTTCTTGTCATTATCATTGAAATAAAGCTACCTCTTAAAGGTTACAGCCTTTTTTTAATGCTCCGTGACATTTCAGTTGTTCTCCTTTTTATGACACGTCCATAATTTAACTGCATGGACTCCACAGGTTGTTGCATTACACCATCCTGCCCTTTTTTTTTAATAGATTCCTTCCTTTATGGATAATGTCATTTCAGCCAGAAAGCCTTTTTATCCCAATCCATTTCTGGTTTTTATGAAGATTTAGCCAAGCGGAGGCGCGCACAGAGGGGAGCTCGTCCGTCCCCCTCTTTAGTTTATTGGGTTATGTTTGGGAGCAGCTTGGCCAACAAATAGGATTTAGATACAATGTCATTATAATAGATCTGCTGGTCGCAAAGGAAGCTGATCGATAGGCTTCAAAAATCAATCTCACTGTGCACGTGGGCAGAAACCGAGGGAGCAGGTACACACAGGACAGGAAGTGATATTGCCTGACATCTCACTGGCCAGCAAGTCATTTTAATGGTTTGTCAAATCAAAGCTCGTCATTATCTGCTTGTCACTTTCATGAATGTACAAACATTTACAATTTGTTAAAAAACCTGTTTACCTGTTAGTTCAACCTATTGGGCCTCTGTGATCTCATCCACAGTACGGTGTCTAATATTTCTTTGAGTCCAGGTAGATATAAAAGTCAATTTCACTAACATGTGACTGGTAAACTAAACAACCTGAATATAATACAGTCATGTGGCTCTTCAGAGTGAAAATGTGCCTTAAGTGACATAAAATAAATGCTGTCAAAAAAAATTAGATACTACTACTGCTCTGTTAGCGTGTCGTCCATTTGTGATTGTTGATGGCTTCAGACGCGTTCCACCTGATGGGTTTTTGTGATGCAGAGTGAAGCTAATTTTTCCAAGAAGTTGAAGTTAATTAACACAAATGAATGTGGATTTGACGCTCCTACTGGTGTGTGGGCTGTGTGGAGCTGCTCCCCCACACTAAGTGTTCTGAGCATACCCAGTGTGAAGGGAGACTTCAACCTGAACCCATGATACACACCTGGACCTGAATGAGTACTGAAAAATGCATTGATGGATATATGGAAAAGTAAAGTATTTACTTTACAGAAGACATGATGATATTCATGTTGTGTAGTCTTTATTATAACTTGTCTGCTCTGTCTGTTTAGTGCATGATGCCAGTATTTGAGGTGATTCTGATAGTACAGAAATGCAGTTATGTTAAATATGGAAAGCACATGATCTCGGTGGCTCGCAACTGCCTGCATGTTGTCTATATTTGTAGTATTTCTGCTTTTGCAGTGTTTCCAACTTTGTAGACGGTCCCTTTAAGGTTTCCTATCCTTTTGCTGTTTGTTCAATTCGGATGTTTTTGTTGAAGAACTTTTAAGATTGTTGGAAGGAGGATTGACTGAATTTTTGAAGCTTGAGTCTCAGAGTCAGCGTTGCAGCGCAGAAAGAACAATGATTCAGAGCCTTGTGGAAAGTCCGAAGTGTATAACAAGCGCCTAAAACTTGAGTTGTATACGAGTAGTTATCAAATACAACTCTGATTCAAGGATGAGGAGCACTCTAACAAACTTTGAGTTGACAAAAGCTCAACATTATTGTAGAGCTAAAAAGTCTTTGGACTTTGCAGTTCCAAAGAGTATTTTGGTGGGACTTTGAAAGCACATCAGTGAAACTACCAAGGATGTACGCTTGGTTGTTCTGACCAGCCTGTCCACTAAAAACTTTACAAAATGCCTTTATTTTGTCCCCCATCTGTCTCTCTGTCTTTACTTTCACTTTCCTCTCTGTTAACCTGAACTTTTTAGTGATTCTGGTTGGGAGTCTATCTCTAATTCTGTTATCTACTGGCCCAGTCTGGCCCGAGGGATGGATGCCATCTGTAATCCATTTATCTGAGGCGGCCGCTGGGCCTTCTTCCAAATGACAGCTGGCCTAAAGCAATCTCATTATAAAGAGCATCAAGATATAGTATGGAAATATTGGAGGCAGGAAGGGGGAAGGGGATCCTGAGCTCAAAAAAAGGGACAGAGAAGAAACACCCTGAGGATAAAACAAAATCACATTTTTACATAGTCCAAAATACAGTAATAGTGAGTCTTATATTCATTTTTAATCTGGGTGGGTCTAAATAGCGCATACTAAATACACTCCGATGTCCAGATAACCTCTGAAAGTTGTGGTTTACCTGGCCAATTTGATTTCATTATA
The DNA here is from genome assembly GCA_015108175.1 of Pelvicachromis taeniatus. Classification (NCBI taxonomy): domain Eukaryota; kingdom Metazoa; phylum Chordata; class Actinopteri; order Cichliformes; family Cichlidae; genus Pelvicachromis; species Pelvicachromis taeniatus. The sequence continues at coordinate 16,265 of VURO01048928.1, forward strand.
GTATCACTAAAGCCACTGATGATACTGTCTGATTATCTGTATCATTACATTCAATATATTACTCCTAATTAATTATTATAAGTAATTAGGAATGAAGAAGGAGAGTGTTAAATAACCATCAATGTTTTTTTCTTTTCATGTGTACATTTTTATTATTGAAGAGAAATTGTGTTTTATTCTTAATTTTAATTTTTTGTTTTGTTGTACAGCAAATATTGTATCATTTTCAGATATTGGTTATCGGTCTTCTTTAATATTGATTATCCTTATTGGCTCTGAAAAGGCCATATCAGTCTATCCCTGTTCATTATATGTGTGTTACAATTTGATCAATTTAAATTAAACATGTTGAGTATTCCAGAACCAAAATAAAATAGTTTTGAAGCTTAGAGGTTTGATCTGGAAGTAGTGTGACTGAATTACTTATGGGACACCCTTATTTTGAAAGTTTATTTTATCCTGACCAGTTGGCACAGATCCTTCCCTTCTCATGGATTCCTGCAGTTAGCCTCATCAGGTCGCTGTTGTAGCTTTCACCTGAAACCAACTCCAGCTCTGCCGTTTTTTACTACAGCGGGTGATGGTAGTCCTGGATCAGTTCTGGAAATGTATTGCAAGCTGGAGGGTCACTCCAACCAGAACCTGTAACAATAGAGAATCTAAAAAGGAAAAGTTCTTTTTTTATTTTTTATTTATTTATTTATTTTTGCAGGTTGGCTTGAGATAATCATCATGCTGGATTTTCTCCATGTTTGGTCTATAACAAACTTTTTTTTTTTTTCTTTTTTTACCCCGAGTGTTTTCAGAAATAGCCAGTGGCACATAAAACCGTGTGTGTGTGTATTTTTTTTAAAATTTAATTTAAAACATTTTTTTTTAAGTATGTTAGTTGTGGACGGTAGTTATTTATTTATTAATTTGTTTGTTTTTTTGTTTTTTGTTTTTAAAGAGGCCCAAGTATAAATCCCTGTGGGACACCTGTAGTAATGGCAAGGGTCATGAACATGGACAGGAAGCATACGCAGCAGTTGCTAGCCCTCTCACTCTCTTTCTATTCAACGCACCAAGTGTGCTTGCTCACCCCGCCTTTTCTTGTGGGTGTGTGTATCTGTGTGTGTGTTCATTGTAAGTGTGTGCTTGTTCACCCTGCAATACAAATCCATAACAATGCTGTGCTTGCTCATCCAGAGAGAGAGAGAAAAATAAGAATTAGATATCAGAGGGTGGAGGCGGGTGGGAAGGTGTGTGTGTGTGTGTGTGTGTGTGTGTGTGTGTGTGTGTGTGTGTGTGTGTGTGTGTGGCTCAACACACACACTTTTTATGTAGTCCTTATTGGGGCTTTGATCCAAAGTGTGTAAGGAGCCCTCATCCCCTACTGTGATACACACACTTTTATCACACACGTTCACACACACAGTCTTAGAGTTTCCCCACTGTGCAGACCTCATCACACACACGCTCACAAAAGCGGTTATTTTGGGGCCGTTTTGATGGACACAATAAAAGAACCCCCCCCCCATCTCTCTCTCTCGCATGCACACACGCACACACAAACACCTACAGTTGCACGTGTCCAAAATCCTTCCAGAGGTCTGTGAACACGACCGTCTGTGTGTAAATGTGTTTGCACTGTGACTAAAGGCTTTCAGTGTGACAATGATGTGTGTGTGTGTGTGATGATTAATACCAGGACAATAGACGTGTGCCTGTTCAGTTGTTATCGGCCCACTGGGGACTCCACCCCCCCACTCCCCCCTTTTTTCAAACCACCTTTCAGTTCAGTGTGAAAAGAAGGACAGAAATGGAAAAAGTAACTAATAATAATAATAATAATAATAATAATAATAACAATAACAATAAATTATTATTATTATTATTATTATTATTATTATTATTAGTCCTCTCACTGACCTCTGACAGTGTCAGAAAATAAAATATCTGTCTACAGATCTTTTTAAATAAATATAGTCTCTAAAAACCATGAAAAGGGGAATAAATCCAAGAAAAAAAAAAACCCAAGTGTTTTCTGGTTCTCCTGATTACGTTTTAATTATATGGTTGCAGTTCAGTTCAGGGCCTTGAAAGAAGCCTGGAGGTTCTTGGCAAGAGATGTTTGAGTTAAAATGAGTTGATCAACCAAGATTCAGAATTGTTAATTCCAATTTTAAACACTGAAAGTTTAATAATACCTCAACCAGATGATCGTCGTTTCTGGAATTTTCAGTGCATCTTTCTTTGTCCTTATTACTGGTTAGGGTTTGGTCACTTTTAATGAAGTTGTCATCCATACGCTGTATAAAAGATTAATGTTGCTTCTGGGTCTGGAAAGTGAAGATAAAACAGAAGGGCCTTAAACCTGTTGTATTTTTAATTGTCATCAGGGGGCGATACCTGTGATTCCAATAAACTTGGAGTTGATAGGAACCAGTCCTCAGTCCTGACCACCTGTTGCCTTTATGGGTTCAGTCACTCATTTGGGTCATACTGAATAAATTATAAATATTTGTAATTATTGCTCACAAAGGAAACATCAAACAACTTGTGATTGACAAGTCACGAAGCATCGTCATACTGTGAGCAGCCATGGCCGAGCTTCCTGTTAAAGGGGAGTTTTTCCTTTCCATTGTCGCCAAATGCATGCTCATAGGAATCGTCTGATTGTAGGGGGTTTCTCTGTATTATTGTACAGTCTTTACCTTACAGTCTAAATTGCCTTGTTGTGGTTATTTGGTGCTACATAAGTAAAACTGAATTGAATGAAACAGTTTAGGCTTTCACAGTCCCATCTCTGCCTCACTCATGTCCAAATTGAAAACACCAGTGGTGGCAAGCTTTACAGTGGAACTTCTAGATGTTGTAGCTGTTTACCATCACCAGGAGGCAGTGTTAAAAAGGTCTTGTACTAGTTTTTAGATCTTTGACTATAGGTTTGTACTTCTTTCTCTAAACATGGAGTTTGTATGTTGATTTCTTTTCTGTTTAGGCCATATTTCAAACAATCAGTAGTCCAACAATATTCTCTCTGTCTCTCTCTTAAGGTTGTCTGTCTAACCTCCCGCCAAACGCAAAGAAGATCTCCAACTCTTATGAGGAGCGCCGTAAACAGGCCACCGCCATCGTCCTTCTGGGAGTCATTGGGGCTGAATTTGGCGCAGAGATCGAACCCCCGAAGGGCTCAGCCCGGTCTCGAACTGGTGGACAGGCTCCCGAAGGTTTTGGACTGACCAGCGGAGGATCGTCCAACTACTCCCTGGCCAGACACACCTGTAAGTTCAGAAACAGCAAACACCTTCACGATAACCCTTTTATCTGGTTAAATTTACAGCCTGGACTTCTTCAAATGGACCACCAAGATGTGCACATTTTTAGTTTAACAGGTAAAGAGAACTCTGCACAAAATCTCCAATCCTGGCAGATGTCACCATAGCAGGTGTGTCGTCTCCTAATACTTTATGATGCTAACCTATAGAAACTCTCAGGAGTCTTTGTTTTAAGGTTTCAGAAGCCTGTATTGCTTTCTTTTTCTTGCTTATTTCTACGCTACTGTAGCACAGTACCTACTAATTAATAAGTGACTAACAAATAAATTCTGCCACCTACAAGCCCATAGTTATCCACTAAAATGCTCCAAAAGGCACCAGCAGCACAGTTTTATTATTATGTTATGAGGTTTAATCGGTTCCCTACTTAAACCCAATCAAATTTTGAAAGCATCTAGCCGACTAAACTGAAATATAAACCTTCCTAAAAACACTCCGTGAACATCCACAACTCCACAACTGACAAAGTAGAAACTTCAGTGCTGGATTAGAGGTGAGTAGAGATGGGATTGATTTTCACCTGCCAAGCTTGACACCTTAAGGAGCTTGGCGCTGACTCCACACACACTTGGCGAGCCCGGCCCCGTGCCACGCTGTGCCTTGCAGCGCTGGACCTTGGTGGGCATCAAACCTGCACTAAGCAGAGCTGCTCTTCCGTCCCACTGCTCCCGTGCTCTGATTGGCTGGCTCTGGGGTAGGGGAGGGGGCATCCGCCCGGCGACACAGCCTGCGCTCTAGCCGATAGGCTGTGGAGCGTGATGCTTCTTAGCTGGACCCGCACACAGCGGTCAGTTCACCTGTGTGGACACACACGCACACATGCACCAGAAACCTTAAATCCATGTCATGAGATGAAAACAGCTCCAGATTTAATTGATTTCCTGGAGCCAAACTTCACGACTGGAGACCCTGAAAAGCTTTTAATTATAACTGCTTTTGTAACAATCCTCAACATTATGTGTAAATTTGAATATGAACAAAGTGAAACTACTCCTTACTTAAGATTTATTCTAGTGTCAGCCATGCTTATATGGAAAATAAGTTAGTTAACAACCCTGTGTGGCTAACATTATTGAGCTCCTATTTTTTACTCTTTAACAAAAACACCCAAAAATGGCGCTGATCAATGTTTAAACCATTATGTATTTTATCTATATTTTTCACCTTTTTATATAAGTGGATTTATTTATTTATTTATTTATTTTTAGCTGAAACCTCAAGAGTGAAGTATTATGTTCTCTATTAGCTAAATTTCCCATGAAGTTATTAATTATCAGGGGTGTTGCAGACACAGGAAGTGGCCTGTTAAGCCTCAAAGGTCTGGCAGGTAAAGTTTTTATTTTGACTTTGAAAATGGTGCAGGAGCAGCACCTGTTCTCTTATATTGGGTCATCTTATGATCATAATTAGCCTGGTTATTATACACTGCAGCACAGTTTAGGACGTTTTTATGCTTACTCTTCTTTCTCATATGTTTTTAATCGCTCCTCCTCCTCCTTTTCACTGATCTGGTTCAGTTTGTTGTCCCCCCCCCCGTGTCCTCCCTCACTCTCTTATGAAATTGAAAGATGAATCTGTGTTGTTGGCGTACAGTGCAGTGTGTGATGAATGAGAGCTGTCCACCTAGAGAGTGGGATGGTACAGTAGCCTGTAGTATAGATTGATGTTTTCATATGGTGGTGGGGGGGGATCGAGCTTAAGGATGGACGGATGATGACGGTGGGAAGGGGGAGGAATTGTCCTGCTGTTGGGCAGGATAGGAGACACAAACTGGACATCAGTGTGTTCAGTCTCTGGACAATAAAAAGCTTGCAGTAAATGTCAAAATGCCCCGAGTCCCCCCTGAGGCCCACTCAGTCTGATCCGTGGCATTTTCAAACATTCATGAGAGCTGATTTGAAATTGAGTTTTACTTTGTGTTGTAGGACATTTAACAGGGAGAAGCAGGTAGCAGAAGGTAGAAATATCTCTGAGTCTTGAGAAACAAACAGAAGGGGAGAAAATGGTGGGAATTTTCAAGCTCAAAGTTGTACATTAATGGGGAAAAACTCAAACACTGGAAAATTTACAAGGAAAAAAAATACGTTTACAGGAAATAACTTGCGAAAAGTGATGTAGCTACAGAGAGAATCAGAAACGCTTTCATCGTTTGGTCGTTCGTTTGTTAAAACCCTTTCAGACATTGGCAACAATACACAGAAAAAGTGGCGTAATACATGCCTGTCATCTCCTGATGATCTGCATCTGCAGGCCGGTTATTACCAGGTGTATAAGGGGTGAGACTGACTACACGGTTATGCAATGTAATGATGGACAAACTCTCTTGCCAGGTGCCAGTTAGAGGCGAACGGTTACACAGGTATTCTTACACTTCTCATGTAGATGCGAAGCATCTGTACATGAGATAAAACCTTCATTCCTTCTCTTTTTGTCTTGTTTTTCCCTCTCCGTCTCTCTCAAGCACTCTGTCTGATCCAGCTCTCATCCACTAACCAAGTCCCCAGCATTGATTTACCTTCACCTCTCATTTAAGCTCAAACAGAGGAAGAGAGGGAGAAGGGGCAGTTAGCAGATGGAGAAAAGAAAGCACAAAGCCTGTTAGCGCTCGTTTCGGCCTGCTAAATTTTAGACGTCACCAATCTGTCACTATATCACACACTCTACTTCTCCCTCTCAGTCTTCCTTACTTCCTTCCTTCTTCCCTCCTTCCTCCTCTGCCTCTTCCTCTAATCATCCTCTGTGTGTTAATGTGACATGTTTACTGCCCTAACTAACAGCTCATTATGGCCGACTGATGCTTTGTCAATAGCAATTGGTTCATTTGGGAGCCTGGTGCTGCCTTTAAACAAAGATGTCTGCTGTGAGAAATGAACCCCAAGTCAAAGCCTTCCCCTCGCTGGGAAGGAGGGGGAGGGGCAGTAAATTTGAATCTTGATCCGGCCAATTACAGCACTGACTGTTAATGGCAGTCTTTAATTGTCCTGTGAGGAAATAAAAGTAAAATAATGAGGCTTCGAAGTGCAAACGTGGCTCTGTGGTCTGAGTGGGCTCCCTTAGGGTTTGTTATGCTCACACCCCACCCACCTACATTCACTGCTCACACTAATGAACTTTGACCTCATGACCTCTAAAGCTTATTTTGCATCGGGGGAGAGAATCGGTCCCCTGGCTCACTGCTCTGATGGAGTCACACTAAGAAAACCACTAAAGTTATAACATTTAGCCCGTTTAAGGACAATTAATCCACATCTTTGTTTGGATGTAAATGGATCTAAATCTCCCAGAAACATTTTTAAGGGATACGCTATTGTCTTTCTTACTGTCATTAAACTTTATTTTCTATGTTTTTTAACGATTTCACTGTTTTCAATTTATATGAAACTGTAAATGTGAAAAGTTGATACTGAACATTTATGTGCACAAGGTGTTTTTTTTATTTATTTATTTTTTTAAAAGCCAGAAACTCAAGTGTTATTGATTTCTGTGCAGCTGTCATTTGTAATGATCACTAAGTGGAGGTCAGAGGTCATGGAGTCTCACATTTCTGCTGATATTTATAGTCTGCAGTTTGTAAGTTTATTGATGTTTTTTACATAAAACATTGATAGATTTTTGAGCTCACGTTGGTGTTTGCTTACCTGCTGGGGGTCGAAAGTGCACAACGTCCCTGATCTGCATGCCTGATTGTTTTCACCCAGCGGCAAGAAAGGGGGAGCTGCAGTTCCTTTAGGGACCACTTGAGGCTCCAAAAGTGAGCCAGTGCCCATAGGCTCCAATGTTAAATTGACCAACTTTACAGCAGAAATAAACATATTTACAGCCTCATACAACAAATGGTTTTGTTTCCCCCATCATAACAATTACATAGCGGGGGGTGAATATTTTTTATAAGACAACTTTTCTTATTTTCTTAAAGTGATAAGTATGCTTTATTGCAGGCATGTGCTCCCCAGTTAAACTGACTTCATTTCAGTTAAAGTCACTAAACTAGACCTTTTTTATTGTGTTTAGGGTGTTGATTAATTGTGTTGAAAGATTAAAATAGTTACCATGTTACCTATTACTAAGTTCAAAGCTCGCAGTTTCTTTTTTGTTTGGGTTTTTTTTTTTTCTTTTCGTAATTTTAATCCAATGTGACAACATTTAGACTTAAAAATGTCCTAAATTATTAGCTACCACCAACGGCATCATCACAGTGGAGTGCTCCAGTTCAAAGTATAAAATGGAACTTTTCTTCCCGGTAAACAGTAACGCTGACCTTTGCGAGTCTGTCCATGAGTTATTAGAAGGAGAAACATAACTTTATTGTCATTGCACATTGTTACAGTACAAGAAACATTGTCACAGTACAAGGCAACGAAATTTGCTCTCTGCATTTAACCCATTCACTCAGTGAAGCAGTGGGCAGCTAACAATCCAGTGCCCGGGGAGCAGTGTAGAGACGGTACCGTGCTCAAGAGTACCTCAGGGTTAGCAGTTGGGTGGATTCGAAGCCCCGACCTTCCAAACAAGGGGAAAGCGCTCTACCTAACGAGCTACCCTACTCCCATGTAACCCATGTAGGTATTTATGATTTATGATATTGTGGTATGTTATTACTGTCATCTCACTCCCTTGTTCAAAAACTGTCACTTCTGGCTCCAATAAAACCAATGTGACGATGGCCGTGAAGCTAAAATTGGAGCCTTGAAAGTTGCCGAGTTCACAAGCCAATATAAAGCCTATGGTCTTAACCATACCAGCTAACAACATTAGCCAATGTTGTCATTGTCTGTATATAGCTGCTATACTTACATGGTTAATCTCTCGCCATATCTTTCATAGACCCATCCATAGGTTGTTGTGTGTGTGTGTGTGTGTGTGTGTGTGTGTGTGTGTGTGTGTGTGTGTGTGTGTGTGTGTGTGTG
>VURO01048930.1:7289-24582 GCA_015108175.1 Pelvicachromis taeniatus
TTGCAGGATGACAGGCTAAAAGATATAAATATCACTATAAGGCTGACTCAAGCTGCAGACTCAACTGATAAAAGTCTGTAGGTTTAACAATGTTATATCTTATATCCACATATCGATCACAACAAGGAATGCTATAACCATCACGTCCTGATCGACCATCTCCGCTTACCCAGACTAAACGTAGCATTTCCCCATTTAGCAAATGTGAACATATCATTCAATGTGTAAATTGCCATCTCCCATTTCATAACAGTTTAAAGTATACATTACAACGTTCATGCAGAATACATTAAGTCCATCTGTGTTGGCCTAAGACACAATTTGCTTTAATCCCATATTGATTTCAACTGTAAATCCACATAAATTCTAATAAATGAAAGAGCTGAAGAACTTAAAGCTTTTAATGCATCTGAAAGACACACAAGCAAAAAGCACTTGGATCTAAAAGGTGACAGCCAATCCTTATACCATCATTATATAAAGTGAAGGCCTTTAACCTATAAAAACAGGTTAAGTAGTATACATCACCTAATGTCAGTTTTGCTTTGTAATCTGACACGTGCGTCATTGACCCTGGGTTTTATGTCTGAGCTTTTATACTTAATATTTGGGCTCTGACATGGTTTAATTGTTCTTAGTTATGCTTTATTCCTGTTGATTCCTGTGTTTATGGCGTTAAACGGTAAATGGACTAGTTCTCCAATGGATGCGTCAGAAATTAACTTGGAGTTAGTATCTTGCCCAAAATTATTTGGCATTCAGGGTGGAGCAGCCAGAGTTCAAACCACCAACCTTCAGATTAGCTGATTAGCTGACCTTCTCTACCTCCTGAGCTACAGCTCAGTGTTCCCTTTCAGTTTTGCATTCTTTGTACGTAGTACAAAAAAAGTTTTAATTATGATTGTATTCTAAGTTTAGTTTTGGTTATTGCTGCTTTATGAAATCTAGTTTCTGTTTGTGGCTTGAGTTGTAGTTTACACTGAATTCCTCATGTTTCAGTTTATTCTGCTATTTGTTCTTGTATTTTGCTGTCAAGTCTACTTGTTTGTTTTTTTTCCTGTTCAGTTTCTCTCTATTTTATTTTGGATAGTCCTCTATCTCTCGTGCCATGCTATCAGTTTTAGTTTTTTGTCAATGCCATTGGTTAGTGCCTTGTTACCCCTATGTTGCCCTTTCCCCTGATTACCTCTTGTGTATATAAAGCCCCAGTAAACTTGTGTTGTCTGTTAACTTTACCTCATGTTTGTTTTGAGTTTGTTTGTTGTTTCTTGGGTTCTGCCTCCTGTTGAATTTTATATAAACATGCTGATGACAATAGCGACTCCTAACGTTTGCATTACCACTGGGCTACTTTGGATTTCACCTTCCACATCTTGTCCAGTTAGTCCTTGAGCCCGCTGGTACTTCTCTGTCTACTTTTCTTGTGATGCTAATGAAGGCCGGGATTCCTCATCTATCTTCTCTGTGTCGATCACCACTCCCATAATACCTTTGCTGTTGTTGGATGGCATAGAGGTTTGGCTGAGAGTTTAAATCTTGGTCAGTAAGGGTCCACAATCTTAGACTGCCTTTTTACAACAAGGATATCTCATAATATAAGTTGGAAGAACTTAATCATATCTATATATCTTGCTGATGGTTATTTATGTTTTATTTTATTTACTTTGCCTTGAGAACAAACTACTGCTGGATTTAAAATGTTATTCTATCACCAAGTCAACTATTCTTGAAACACATCCACAGAGAAAGTTATATCTGTAGCTTGTAATCAACTGTAATCAACTTTCAGTAAATAAGTTTGACCTAATAGTTTTCACTACACTGACTTGAGTTCAAAGTTGTGAAAACAGTTGTCTATTCTATCTGCTGCCCAGAATAATGGATTAATCCTGGAAGGTCAACTGACATAACACTTTAACCTCATCAAAGTAACTCAAGCAACTGTTTGATGAACATTTGAAACGATGCTGCACTACAATGTTTACTTGATCAAAATTACCCTGTTGCCTTATTTTTGTTGTTTTACTGGTAAATTGTTAAAAGTAAAAGTACAAATTCTTAAACATTGCACGTCTCTACAGTTTGCTGACAATGTGGTTTTCTTGAGCACTTTTATAGTGACAGCGAAGGCCAAGGAAAGGGTAATCTCTCCCTCCCTCTAGTCCTGCCTCAGCATTCACACAGCAGCTTTGAAATGAGCAGAGTAGGTGAAGAGAAAGACAGTAAAAACTCTTACTGTCACTGTTATCACAAAGTTTAAACCCTCCCTCATCAGCCTCCCTGGTGGTGATGCAGACTTGTGTAGAAGTGTAAACTGGACTTCAGAGACATATACAACTGAAGGTTTCCTCTGAAACTGCATTCATCCTCTCATGTAAACTTTCACTGTCTGCTGACACTGTGTGTCAGGATCAGGTGTCTTTTTCCTCGGACAAAACCTGTGCGCACTGATGTTACTGTATGGCTTCGTGGACACAATACAGAGCAGAAGCGGTTACCCACAATCCTTTGTCTGCAGAGATCAGCAAAGCCAGCCTGAATTTAGAGTTGCACAATTAGCTGTCCCAAGAGTCAGCACTAAGTAGGCCACAGCATGTCTGCTTACTGTGAGCGTCCAGTCTTTGTCATGACCGGACGCACTGAGCAGTGGCGCCCTCTAGTGCCACTATTTGGAAACGCATTTGTTTCTCATTATTTTTCCTCAGTTAGTTATGTGTGTTTATTTGTCATCTACTGCTGCTGTGATGCAAGAATTTCCCTTAGGGGATCAATAAAGTATCTTCTATTCTATTCTATTTTCCTTTTAAACTAATACAATCATCAAAACTATATTTAAACCCAAGAGAACAAAAAAGTTTTACTTGTGCATACGCTGACCTCATTATTTATCTCAGCAATAGTGTCATGGGGTCGGTGACCCAGTGTTTGCGTCTGTTTAATTTGTATTCCTTGATTATTGTTATTCATGGTTTTGAGTTCTCTTGATGGTTTTCTGTTCATGTTAAATTTGTTGTTTTTAGCGTCCAGTTTTGGTCACCGTGTCCTCCCTGGGTCCCGCGTTTCATGTCTTGTCTCCATGTTCCCTCTGTCTCCCCGGTCAGTCATGTCGCTCTGTCTCAGTGTCAAGTCCGCGTCTCTGTGTTAGGTTTCCTGTTTTACTTTGACAGTCTGTGTCCTGTGTAAATGTTTTGAGATTTGCTTCCCCTTGGCCTCCTCATGTTTGATTACTCCCAGATGCGCTCTCCACCTGTGTCTAATTCCCTCGTTATCCCTCTGTGTATTTAAGACTGTGACTTCCCCTGTTTGTTGTTGCGTCCTCCGCATTAGCTGTGTGTTCCTCTCACATCATGTTTGGTCAGGTTATGTCATCCCACGTCATGAACTCTCAGCCTCCCTCAAGACATTAGGCAGGCATCCTCGGTGGAGGTTTTTAAAGCTAAGTTAAAGACCCACTTGTTCACTGTATCTTATCTATCTTAATCTGATGTTGTTTTAGTTTAAATTCTGCTGTTCTTTCAGTTTTTATTATTTTGTGGTTTTTATAATTTTGTGGTTTTTATAACTCTGGTTTTTACAATATTGTTACTTTTATCTTAAACTGTTCAGCACTTTGTTTGAAAGCGCTTTATAAATAAAGTTATTATTATTATTATTATTATTCTGAACTCCCAGTTTAGGTCATCCTTCCAAGTTTGAGTTTTTGTTTTATTTCTAGTGCTTGTGTATTGTGTTTCTGTTTGTTTTTGCCATCAAATAAAAGCTGCCGCCTTTAAGTTAAATACTCCGTCTCAGGGTCTTGCATTTGGGTCCAACCACTGCCTGCCACACAGCAAACCTTGACAAATAGTTTTCAAATGTCGACTAAAACACACCACTGCTGATTAGTCATCAGGTCTAATTTACAACTGTGACAGTATTGCTTTGATTTATTTTCTCTTGCTTTTTTAAATATCATTGTCTATTTTTTAACTATTTTACTGGCCTTGCAATTTTCTTTTTTAATTTAATGTCTAAGAAATCAGTTTTTAATCGCTTGCAGTGCAGCACTCTTGTTAATGTCTATTGTGATTTAGCTCAAAATGATGTGCTGAAGTTCAAACTGAGTATCAGAAACTGACAGAAAGTAGTTTTAAGTGACTTTGAACATGACACGGTTGTCTGTTGGGATTTTCTCACATAATCATCTCTTTACAGAGAATAGTCTGAGGAAGAGAGAACATCCAGTGAGCAGCAGTTCTCTGGCCAAAAGTACCTTGTTGAGCCAGGAGCCACACTGCTTTGAGCTGATAGGAAGGCAACATCCATCCATTTTTTTCCACTTCAATTTGATATTGTGAGAGCTTATCAGGCACAAGACAGAGTAAAGACTAGACAAGTCAGCAGGCTGTCACAGGGCTAACACAGAGAGACAACTATTCACAATTACACCCATGGCCAACTTAGAATCACCAATTAACTTAGCCCCAGTAACCAACGCACATGGGTGTGTTGACTTCACAACAAAACATGGATGCAAACTGCAACATAGCAACGGCTTTATCTGTCCTGTTTTTCGTAAGCCACTATTGTCATTTTAAATGAAATTTAATTCACTGCTCAGCTCTACAATGTGCTGAGATTATACAGTCAAGCCAGCTGTTGTGATTTAATTATTCATAATATTGTGATTACAGTTTTATACATTATAATTATAGTTTCAATTATTGCTCCATTAATGTGTATATCTCTTTTAACCAGCAGATGGAGATTGGTTCACCTAGCAGAGTTGATTTTAACATGGACAAAATGGTAAGTAATAAAATATTAACATAAAAATGATAGAGTCCAAAGTAGGCTAAAAATCATCTGCATTCAAAATATAGTTGAGCAGAAGAAGAAAGTATGAAAAAAGAAATTCTTAAAATGAATAAAAAATAACAATTGGGGGGGAAGAGATACTGGTTTAGGTCTGTGTCTTTTCCAAATCTCTCCCATCTAATAAAGGCCAGTTTGTAAATGGATTGTTGTTGTTGTTGTTTTATAGAGCACTTTATTTATTCTCATAAGCACTTTTTTCCCCTCCCTACAGCCAAGTACTTCCTGTCTAAGGTGCAACTTGGGGTTTAGTCTCGTACCCAAGGATTCTTTGGTATGTAAACAGGGTACTGGCGTAATTAGTGATCGAACCACCAACCTTCCAGTTAGGAAATGACCTGCTCTGCCTCCTGAGCTACAGCTCCACCCCTCTTAGCCTTCCCGTGATCATCTGTATTGGTATTATTGCAAAGTGGAAGCCTTTAGAAACAGCAACAGTTCAGCCAGAAAGTGCCAGGGTCGCATGGTGTGAAAAAGTCACCAACATAACCAAGGCTCTGCTGACTTGGTAGCTACAGAGTTCCAAACCTCCTCTGACATTTAACACCAGCACAGAAGATGTGCACCGGGAGCTTCATGGGATGGGTTTCCATAGCCGACCAGCTCCTGTAGGTGCAATGTATAGGTGGCAAACATGAATTAGAGTATAAAGTTTAATTTGTGGAAGATGGAGAGGATAGTCAGCGTTCTCTGCTAATTCATTGGTTTGAACAGTAGGTGGCGGTGCTGCATAAAACAACAACCCTCACGGCAGCTCCCGTGCTCAATTGCTCCTAAATCTGTTACAACACTTGAATAAGCCTGCTGAAGAGCAAGAGGGCCATTACAGACCAGCAGGTTTACCTAGTATGTGGTAAACACCAGTTTACCTTAAAAAATCTGACTAAAACTACTTACAGTGCTGGTCAACACACAAAACAATGAACTGTTAAGATAGTGTTGCTAGTGCTGTGGGATGAACTGAGCCACTGGTTCAACTTGCCGTACTATAAGGCACTGAAGTTGAATTAAATCTAATTTTATCTAATAAGTATAAACTGGTATTATTACATAATTCATTGGTTTACCGTGAGTTTATTTTATTGGGACACTGTACAAGTACACCAAATCCTTCTGTGATGAAAACCAGATGTTGCTCTGCACCAGATTATAATCAGGCATATATTTCCACATGGAGTCCCCCAGTGGCCTAACATGTTAGACGATGCAGAAAAGCAGTCATGCCAGGAACCTACAAAAGGAAAACAGAGTGGGACACAACATCCCTTGAAGGGCCTAAGAGAGTAGCCATTGATGTCATGGGTGAAAAACCCATATTAGATTTGACAGGTCAGTTATTCAGATGTATATTAACAAGAGGCAGGTAAAGGAAGGAAAACCTGTGTTTACAGTGGACAAGGGGAAGCGAAGAGGGTTTTCACAGAGGGCACTAGAGGGAACATACAGGAAATGGCTTTTTTTTAGCAGGTGTTTACTTTGTGTGAAAGCAAACACAGCAGCGTGTTAGAAAGAATTATGTTCTTTTAGGTCAGATTAGCTCAGGAATTTTGTGACGCCATCACCATGTGCTTGAAGCATCTTCAAGAAGCTGTAGCTCTTCAGAAGAGCTATAGCTTTCACTGAAACTAGTGTCGGGAATTCTTTGACGAGCTAAAGTAAAAGATCGTAACAGAACTGCAGAATCCTAATTCCCCCCCCCAAAAAAAAAACAGACGTTGTGTAAAATGTAAATAAAAATATAAATCATTGATTTGCAAATCTCGTGAACCCCTGTTTTATTCACAGTAAACACATTAAGTTTGATTTAAACTGCTGGAAAAGTGTTTGTTTTTTTTCTTCCAGAAGAAGGGCAGAGGTTCCCCGATCTAATAAAACAAAAAAAAATGTATCTATGAATTGTGCAATAGTTTCAGAAAAGTGCATCTCAGCATAAAATATGTGAAGACTTTGATTATCGCATGATCTACAGTAGATAATATCACAGTATTCTGAGAATCTGGAGAAATTTCTGTACAAAAGGGACAAGAGTGAACATCAGTGAAGGATATCCGTGCATGCCGTCTTTTAAAACAAGCAGGATCCTGTCGTGGAAATCACTGCATGGGTTCAGGAACACTTCCAGAAATCCTTTTCTTTGAACGCAGTCCACTGTGCCAACCATAAATACAGGTTAAAGATCTGCGACGTTAAGAAGAAGCCGTAAGTGAATGTGGAAACCATGGGAACAGGTGCAATCTATTCGTAAACTATTTTGGGGCTCTTTCGCAAAACTGGACAGATAAAAATCAGCGTTAGTCTCAAAAAATCCCCCCAAGCCTGCTACATTCATGGTAAGTACGATGAGTCAGCTCACTGTGTGTTATCAGACAAATTTCCATTATTAGAAAGTCAATGGAAACTTGAAAACTCTACAATAACTACTAAAAACATCTCAAGTTTTGTTTTTCCAGGGGGGGGCATTACCTTTACTTCTACAGATCTGATCACTACAAGCAGTGATTCTAGCTGATTGTATGCACAGCACGGTGGCATGTTAGAAGAAACCCTTGTTTCCTGTTTAAGGTTTTCATCTCTATTGCACAGCCCAGCTTTGGGAAAGTCTGCCAGGTTATCAGATATAATCGCATCATCACATTGCACTCAGGGGATTGCCACAGGAAAGTAGACAGTTACAACCACTCACAACATTTCAATAAACAAACAAATGATGGCACACTGTTTATTCATATGAAAAGACCATGTTGCAGTTGCTCTGTTTTCCAAATTTCTGACATCTGAGACAAATCCAAAGCAACCACGCTGTGACTTTTTGGGAGGAGTCTCTTCTAAGGATCTGTTTTGACATTGTTTGGACACACCAACTTTTGGTTGAGTGGCAGCTCAGAGCTATCAAGTTTCCTCTTTTTGCCTTTAATTGTACGGTATCACTAAAGGAGTCTGCTCCAAAGGGATTTTTATTGTCTCTTATAAAAAATCAGCGTAGTGGCATTTCAGTTTCAGCACCCAGGTGAAATATAGGAGACTGAGATGGCGGGCCACCAGTCACTCAGAAGTTGATCCACAGACCAGAAACCGTACATCAACACACGCAGCCATACAGTCAGATTCCAACAGTTTCACATTCAGCTAGCAAACGTAGAGAACTGCAGCCAATTTTGGCTCATTATTCTTTAAAGTACCAACACGTTAAACCGCCTGCTGTGCTATGAAATACACTGCTTTACAATGTTGCTCAGATAGACACTTATAAATTTGCTTTCCTTGTGAAACTACTACAAAATGTAGACAAAAACATAATGAACAATATTAGTTAAAGGACTGAAAGAAATCAAATATAAATGAAATCTACAGTTTATCTATGTTACCACATACCTCATTAGTTTCACCTGTTTAATAGTCAGTTTAAATGAGCCTTTTACGTTGTGTTTGGGAAAAATCTGAACAGTTTCATGTTACAATAGTTCACTATAATGTTCACTGTAAATTACAGTGTTTTAAAATAATGTTAAAGCTTCCAAACTTACATAACACCATCAGGACAATGAAGAAACAACCTCTAAGAAAACATCTGCGTAATGTGTTGAAGAACTCTAAACCGAAGTTGAATATGGACCTGGTTGTATTTTTGCATAATACTGTTGTTGTCTCTGTTGTTGTTGTGGACACATTTTTATTTACAATGAGCAGCTGTCACCAAGAAAAGCCTCTTGAAGCAATGGGGGGTAGGAATATATAGGAAGTGTCATGAGTTAAAAGAACAACAAAACCCAGTCAAGAGGTTAAAGCAAATCCACAGGAAAAATCCTGACCCCTAGTGGTGGAAGGTTTTTTTAAACTTTGCAGAAGGTAATTACAAAAAGCACTTTTAAACCAATTTGGTGTGACTCAAAAGGTATCAACCAAGAGGTAGAGTAAGTCATCTACCAGTTGGTGGTTCAGTTCCAGGCTTTGTTTACCCTTGGGCAAGATACTGAACCCCAAGTTGCTCTCCAATTTATCTATCACAATGTGAATGTTAGAAAGCACTTAGGTAGATAGAAAAGAGCTTGTATGAATAGGTAAATGAGGCGTGTTACATAAAGCGCTTTCAGTGCTCGACTAGAAAAGTACCAGATAAGATCCAGTCCATTCACAGCTCTGCATCTACCCTTAAGTCATGCCATAAGAAATATAACCCCAAACAGTGTGAATATATTTTTATGTTCCCATTCTTTGACTTTGATGCTATTTCGCCTCATTTTCATGGCCTAAAAAGTCATAATTTTATGAGATACCTTAAAAAGCTAAGAAAAACATGGTGGGTTCATTTAGTGGCTTAAAAGAATATGACTTTTCACAATTCAGCTCAGCATCAGGTATATTTTTTCTGTTTTTATTATGTGTGACACATCCAAATAAAGTACTTTATCCTGAACTGTGGCTTTGAATCAAGACAGCAATTAGATCAATTCTTTTTAGTCTTTGCTGTACATTCAATTTTATGTATTATTTACTCTATCCAGTAAAATAAAAATCACGCTGTCAAAAACAAACACACAAGCTAAATCATCATTTTTGTCTATTAGGTTTTTTTTTTCCTTTGGTCTTTTGTTATGTCTGTTTATGATCTCTTGTCTTTAATTTTAGCCCTTTGGAAATGTGTTTTCGAGGAATTTTGCATTTTCCAACAAAGACTTGTTTCTGTCAGTTCTCTCGACTGTCTCTGCATTTTGCAATTGGGTCCTCTCCACCACTATCACACCACATCGCTTTGTGTATTTGGTAACTGTTTTTTTTGGATTTTTTGGATTTTCCAAAATATCTGCATGTGGTTTATTCCCCACATTTCCCAGACGTCAGGAAAACACGGTGGCCCACTGAATCTACCTTTCAGCTCTGTTCTATTTTTGTTCTTCATATTGTGAGTCATGAAGCACTGATCATCGGACGTAATCTGGAAACTGACCAAGTGCAAAATTATCAAGGGATTTTGAAATGGTGGGATGCCCGAGGAGTCACAGCAGAGACAGGTGTGAGACGGGAATTTCAGGTGTATTCAAGATTGTGGGAATTTCTTGCATTCATTGCAGAAAAAGATTTGCCATTTGGGAAAGTACTATAAAATTAAATGATTATCAGGCAAGTAACAAACATAAATTCATAGATGTAAAAAATAATTCGTAAAATAAGTTAATTCACAAATAAAATAATTCATAAATGTCAGTGAAGTAAAGTGGAAACATCAAAATTAAAACTTTGTGTACGTCATTTGGCACAAAGCAATAAAGAGAACAGTGTAGCTAGCTTAAATAGAAACACAGGTAGCTAAAAGCTAGCCAAACATTTGTCATAAAACCCCATCAGTCAGTACTTCTGAAAATCTTAATATACGTAAACTTAAAGCATGTGGACTACAGCAGTAGAAAACAACTTCAAATACCACTCCTGTCGGAAAACAACAAAAATTGAGGCTACAATTCACATAAAACTGAACAACAGAAGACTAGAAAAACATTGTCTGGTGTGATAAGTCTCGATATTGATTTCTGCTGTGACATTTAGATGGTAGAGTCAGAATTTGAATATTTGGATAAGATATGAGTGTCACAGAGGTGCAGCGAGCAAACCTTCAGCGTCTTTCGTGCTATCATGTGACGATTAAGTCAAATCCCAGAGGAATGCTTTCCTACTGAAGCTGTGCCAAAAAGAGTCAAGTCTCTTCTGAAGGTAACAGGTGTCCAACCTGGTGCTAGCAAGGTTTAACTAACAAAGTGGCCGGTGTCTATGGTCTGTTGTAACTTTAACGTATTGTCATATATCACTCTATTAAATCTTGCATCCGTAACTAGCTAAAACATTTTAGTGAGCAGGCTAATGCTAGCAAAAGTAGCTAGCAAAGATTACAGGTATATAAAATAAAATGTTAAAATTGTTGTTTTGTTTCAATAACCCATTTTGTGTTGTCAAAATTTTATCTTCATTTCAAAGATGCAAGAATTACTTTGAGAAGATTTCTGTGGAAACTAAACAGGCTAAGGCTTTTTGTTATTGTAATGATTGTTTACAGTGTAGAAAAGTAAAAATGGATAATGTGGATAAAGCATGGTAGACCGTGTTGCTGAAGAAAGCTTTCTTTCTCTTTGCCGTTGTGCTTCAGTGCAACCAAGGATTATGTTGTGATTAACTTGATTCATCTCGTGTTTTTCATCCAGCTATCCGTCCATCCGCGAATTTCCCAGAAAAAGTATGAGGCAAAGACTGGCAGTGTTTTTCCTTTTTAGTTTCATGAGTCATGAAAGTCACATCATGAGATATAATTAACTGTGACACAAAGCAAAATTAAGAGACGATTATGAAAAGGCGGGTTGTCCGACTTATTTGCATGGCTGGGAAATGAGACAGGTATTAGACAGTGTGTCATTTCAGGTGGGTGTGAGACTGGAAGCTTTTCCCAGAACATCTTTGATATATACTGTATGGGAAGCAAATGTTCACCAGACAGGATTTTTAACAACATTTACATCATTCTTTCTGGCCAGTGAGCACAACTCAGTACTTTCAGTTTTATTTCAGTCAGATGTAAAAGTACAAAATAAATTAAAAAAAATCATCAGGTTGACTGTAAAAACAGGATTTTAGGTGAAACCTAAACGGAGTGAATTTCCCTCTTTTCTCTAAATATTAACTCAATTACTTATTAAGCTAGTTAGTTATATTTTCTTCTTAATTCTCTAAAATAATTAATTGTATATTCTGATTGTAGTCATTAACAGCGATCATGATATTACTTAAAGATCTGAAGGATATTATTTGAACTATAAAAGTGTGGCGAACGTAAACTTTATTCAGTTCTCTTATTTAATAAGAATAATAAATGGGCTGGCCCAAGTCACACAGGTCTACAGACTAGTCACTGACCTTTAACAACCACTAATTACCAAGAAGTTATGGTTGTCACCAATTACTTTAACTTACTTATACTATAATAAAGTTTTTTTTAAATTCACAGTACAATCAGTGCAGGATTTTATTGCACTGATTACTTTTGACTGCAAAATTTCTTTTACTACAATGCATTTGAAAACAAACATTTTAAGTATATTCCAAACATGAACACATATTAAAATGTCATGATAATGGCTTGACTTTTCTCTCTTATTTTACCATGTCACGTAATTGCTTGTATTTTTTTAATCTCTGTTTGCCTTTATTGGTTAATTTCTGATTTATTCATGGTATTAAACGATTTGTGGCCTCTGTATACTTAGATCAAAAATGATCAATCTTATATAAAAAACATTAGTTTGACCTTTAAAATATATACGTTATTTTCTTTGTGTTTGTTCGTGCTGGTAGAGAGATGTTGCCACTGTGAGACGGAGCCACTTTTCATCCTGTTTGGCATCCTGTTTTAAATAGAAAAATTTCCAAGTGTCAAATAGCAAGAGGTGACTTTGTTACTGTCTCTTCTGTTCCCGAGGATACCGTTTGTTTTTTTTAATCCTATCTCAGGTTTCTCATGTCAGTAGAGCCCTGTTGGCCTCCCGGCTACACTCCCCTCCATAAACGTTTCTAGTCTACTGTCTCCATCACCCCGGGATCTTCTCTCAGCTCCTGTTCCTCTAATTTAATGTGGAGCTACTGTCATTTTGGACGCTAATGCTAGCCTGAATGTGTGAGCTGAGGGCCCCACGACGCGGATTAGGATTCCAGGTTTCAGGGCCGAGGGGAGGATTTCCTTTTCAACATGTCTGGCTGGTAAATATGTCACCAGGCTGGAAACCGATCCTGTGAAAAACAGGTGGGATATTTTCAAACCCACTACGGGAGTGCATGTGATCTGTCTTTCTTCCCTCACACACACACACACACATATGTGAAGGTAAAGAGAGTCAATTCCCTGCCAGCAAAGGTATTATCTGTCAAGAGTAAGCAGCCCTGGAGCAGTTTATCTGAGATCGACTCTTATGACTCTCTCATAAGGTTCCTCAAAGATTTACCGTGTGTGGTGTGTCCGTACCTCAAAAGGAGTTACATTTCACCGAACACCCCCACGGTGGTAACAAAAATGAAACGACAGTGACCTTTCCAATGACAAATCCATCTTGACACAGAGGTGTGTTGCGTGAAGCCAGTATTGACTCACAGCCAGCTCGCTGTCATCAAATGCGTCAAAGAAGCAAAAAACCTGCGATTCAGGTTATAATAACGTCGCAGAAATGCTACTGTATACTCCGAGATATCCTTTGTTTTTTATAACTCTAACAATAATTTATTGCTTCATTCCAAGGGCTGCAACCAGGCACCAATACTTGATCAGTTTGTTATTGTTAAAAGTTCCAACAAATGCACAAATCCACCAAATTCACTACACCTTTGGATCCGTGTACTGATGCTTACCAGATACCATTTAGCTTGTTAGCATGCTAATATACAGATGTTCAGTCCACCAACAAAAAAATAAACAGCAACATATGAAGCTGATAACACACACGTGCATTCTGTTTATCTGATGAGACTATGTTGAGAGTTTTTTGGTGTCTTTTGAGGTGTGGCTCTGACCAGGTGTTCTGGAAAGCACGGGTTTGTCTGTGTTCTGTGCATACTGCTGAGAGGTTTAATTTGAAAATATTTATATATGCTCATAAAATCAAAATGATTATGAGGGAAGGAAAAGGAAATCAGATGATTATGATCAAGCATGGTGATCTGTGACTTTGATAAAAACCTGTAGTTTCTTTCTCTGTCTTTGCCAT
Organism: Pelvicachromis taeniatus; assembly: GCA_015108175.1. NCBI lineage: Eukaryota > Metazoa > Chordata > Actinopteri > Cichliformes > Cichlidae > Pelvicachromis > Pelvicachromis taeniatus. The sequence goes on from VURO01048930.1 coordinate 20,879, forward strand.
TGTGCTTAATTATTGTGACATTTTTCACACAGTAAGTTTAAAAAAAAAAAAAGTTAGGAGAACTTTATCCCCATGATTGTTTGAAAGCAGCTATGGTTTAAAAAAAAAAACATCTTTAGCTGGACATGGAGAATGCCTTCGTTACCAGTGTCACAGTTTCGTTGCTTCTTGGCCCGTTCATCTATCTCAACTTCCATCCGTGAAGTTAATCACTTTCTTTATCACCTAACAGTGAACACATTTGGTTTTTCTTTACATTTAAAAGAAAAGTTAGTAATATAGCAAATGATGCAGATACAATCAAGTAACAGCCTAAAAAAAACAACAAAAAGTCCCAAAAAACTGCAGTTCCTCTAGTGGCCACTTGAGGTCAAGACTGCTGTGTTGAAATTTCCAGGTTTAGAGCATTAAAATCATGTGCACAACCTGCTGCAAAAACACTCCCCCACCCCCCATTAGATAACTTTCTCGTGTATAGTAACTCAACGTATGTTTGAGGTGAGTGAAATTCTACTATTTAATTAGTGTGCTCCTTGGTATTGTGTCTATGCAGTTTATGGATGTACCTTGTTAACTAAACTTGCTTGTGGAGACCAGGGAAACTGATTTTACACTGTAGGCCACATACAGCCCACTTTGATTTTAGCCAGGCCAGATCAGTGAAACTTTGTTTTCTGTCAGTGTAAAGAATTACACCATTACTCCCTGATATATCTTAATATTTAATTCATTTAAATTCAGTTTTATTTATATAGCACCAATTCACAACAACAGTCACCCCAAGGAGCTTTATATTAAAATATATAATATAGCATAATATAAGAAAGATGTGCAATTTCAAGAAATGTTGTTGTAGTAAATGAAAAAAGCTGCTCATTGGGCTTAAGGAAATAAATGTGTTAAATTACAGAAAACGTTCTGGTAGCTCATTGCCCAGGCTGTCCTATTATAAAGCAAAGCTTTTATTAAATTGCAGAAAATATCCTCTTTTTCACCCGCAGTAAAAAACAAAAAGAAAAGGAAACAGATTTCACTAAATAGTGGGGTAAAAGGGAACTTTTCTATCAACTGGTTGTTTGTTAATGCTTTACTTTGGCGTAGCATGATTGGCCATAAGGGAGGTCTTTATCAGTAGGAAAAGTTGTAAAACTTGCAAAAATACAGTCAAAACTCCCAAATAAATGCTTGACTCTTTATGCTTGACTCCCGTGACTGATAACATCACATCACTCTATTTTATGATCACTTTTGGATCCAAAAACCCACCCAAAACAACATGACAGCTTTCAGCCTTCTGAATAGAGTTACCTAATGTCAGCAAATGTAATTTTATTTTGAGAAAAAAAATCTATTTTTATTTTCTCCATATTTTAAACAGTCTCTGAGTACAATTTAAATACAACCACTAAATATCAAAGGAAACCATTCTCTAGTTTTTGAGACACTTAACTTTTACCAAAAAGAAAAGCGCACAGTGGTTTTGTGCCAAAAAGGTAGGGGGGGATCAGCAAAGTCATTAGGCTTCGTCCTCTGGGGATCATTAATGCTTGCGGTCATCCATCAAACTGATGCCGAGGTGTTTTGGCTTGGCCCAAAGTGGTAGACTGACAGACATCGGAGACGTCGCTGAGTCTCTCTAAACAACACTGAGAGTGCCTGAGATGTCACAGAACAGGTCGTGTGATTTGAATCCATCCTGGCATCACACAAGAATGTCTGCACATAATTAGGTCTCTTGGTAACATGTCTCTGACAGCAAGTGGTAATTAAATCAATGATACACTCATGCTACACTATAAAAAGTTCCTGACAGCCATTGGGTTTGTTTGTTTGTTTTTTTCCACACTCAACATTTGGTTCATCCCATGTAGCAGGATGTAAGATATCCACAACACATTCTGCAGCTAAAACAAATACAGCCTTGTGGTCTAATAGATTTTTGGTGGCATATTTTAATCACGCACAACATAATAGAAACCTGTCAGTAAAGAAGTCAGTTCTACTAAGGACACATTGGCAAGCAGGAAGCACATCGAGGGCCAGACATGGCCCTGCGTGCACTTGCTTGTACTGTGAGTCAGTTGTGGTTGATGGTTAAATCTCTGCTGCCCTTTTGGCCCAGTTGGTCTTGGAAAAACAAAAGATCTTTAATCTCAGTGACACGTTGATAGGGAATGCATGATTGCATGTATAAAAACTAATAGAAAACAGACAGTAAAAATGTAGCTTTCTGTGTCATTTCGATGATCTGTGTTAAATAAATTAGGTAGTTCTTGGTTTGGATTTCATCATCAAAATAATCCGCGGATCTGTGGATCTCAATAGGTTGATGCTGTTTCACAGCATTCACCCAATAAGTGCTTGATTCTGCAGGTAGTACTGATTTGTACATTGCTCGTTTTATAATTGTCTTAATGCAAAACCTTATCTGGAAAAAACACTTCACTAAATTCAGTCGTAGATCTTCCAGAATTACAAAGATATTTGACTCAAATTTATGCATCTTCCTGTGTGTGTGTGTGTTCGTTTATTGTACATTGGGTGGGTCAGTATTGGCCACACCTCTCTGCACGTCACGATCTGAGTGACACCGGCCGCTCTCAGATCCAACACGTTCTTTCTGTTCAGAAAAAAACAAACTAATCTTCTCTCGGTGCTCAGGTCTTCTCTTGAAATCAATCGCTGTTATTTCACAGCAGAGTCTCCCACCTCCACCCACCAGCATCACTGCTATGAAGCGCCCACCCTACGGTGTACGTGAACGCGCAAGCGTCCGCGCGCGGTAACAGCACCGCGGCTCGCGGAGGAGGAAAAAAGGGAGAGAGAGCGAGGAGAGAGCACAGAGGAGCCGGAGGAGCTGCTGTGGGAGGAGGGCAGACGTGACGGGAGCACCCAATACAGAAGCTGCCGGGAGTACGACACGGACAGAGGGACGCGAAAGCAAAGACGGGATCTTATCTGCGACACATTTTGGAGATTTGTGCAGCCGGATACGCAGTCTGTTAACGACGGCAGTTTTTTCCCTGCGGTAAAAAAAAAAAAAAAAAAAATCAGCCTGAGTGTTTTTGGTGAGGAGGTCTGCTCTTCCTCTTCAGAAAGGACGGTCTGTGGCGGAGGGCTGTGCTCAGACTAAAGGCACGGTGGAGGAGGTAAGCCTTCCTTTTCTCCTTTCTTTCAGCTCCCGCTGTCAGTAAGAGCAGACACCGGGGTGAGGAATGCCAAACCTCCGTCCTGCGGAGCTGCTGGCTGCCCCAATCAGTCAGCTCATCGGCTGCAGTCTCCTGTCCACCCCCCATTCCCGTTTACATGTTCCACCAGGACACCTAATCCACACCGTCATTCAAAAATACCCTCCACTTTATGATGCCTACACACACACCTACACCTTTCTCATCTCACCCTCTTCCACCGCCGCCACCGCCTCGGATGAATGTCACCCTGTTTTCTGACATAATGCAGTAAATGTGCGGGTACGGTTGCAGATGCTGTCTGTTCCACATTTGGCGGAGTGCAGCAGATGAACGTGACGCACTGGTGTAAACGGATAGGACGGTCCGGGGCGCTGACCCGGCCGGGCTGTGTGTCGCAGAGGACGGGCTGCAGGAGCTGCAGCTGCGGGGCTTTGTTTTTGTGTCATTTACTTAACCCGCTAACACGCTCTGAGGGCTCGTGACGCTCAGTGGTGACATTTTTTTTTTTTTTTG
>VURO01048931.1:0-33662 GCA_015108175.1 Pelvicachromis taeniatus
ACGAGATCGCGGATACAAGCGGCGGAAATGGGCTTCCTCCGAAGGGTGGCCGGACTCTCCCTTAGGGATAGGGTGAGAAGTTCGGCCATCCGGGAGGAGCTCAGAGTAGAGCCGCTACTCCTCCGCATCGAAAGGAGCCAGTTAAGGTGGTTCGGGCATCTGATAAGGATGCCTCCTGGGCGCCTCCTGGGTGAGGTGTTCCGGGCATGTCCCACCGGGAAGAGGCCCCGGGGCAGACCCAGGACACGTTGGAGAGATTATATCTCTCGGCTGGCCTGGGAACGCCTTGGTGTTCCCCCGGATGAGCTGGAGGAGGTGGCTGGGGAGAGGGAGGTCTGGGCTTCTCTGCTTGGGCTGCTGCCCCCGCGACCCGGCCCCGGATAAGCGGCAGAAGATGGATGGAAACTGGAAACAGAAAATGGTCACCTTCAAAGTAAAAGTTGTGCCTTACTGCTACAACCAACACATTTCATAAGATGGAGCTTTTGCTTTGAAGGTTGATGATTGATAGTGATGATTGCAACAACCTGCTAGTTATCACAATGGAAAAGCAATCGCCAGAAGGTTTGGGTGCAACACTGTGTTGCGACACCTGAGACGGCGTCTGACACTTCAAAATAAAACAGGAAACACTGAGAAAACAACAATAATCAAAGAATAAAAGTAAAACACTGGGTCACAGATCCAGTACCGTGACAAGATAAAGTCCAAGCATTAGGATTTATACTGAAACTGCTAAGGTAAATCAATAAAATCAGTATTTTTGATTGATTGATTGATTTTGGTATAAATGTATCAAAAATAACACTACTAGATAGCATCTTCACAATGACAGATACACTGCATTCGTCTTCTGTACTTGCAAACTTCTAGACGGTTGCAATCAAAGCCGTTCACACTGTCCATAACTGGTCGCAGCAGAGTGAAGCATGAACGAGTCAGCATCCCTGTGTTTTTAATTGCTCCAACGCTTCCTCATTACAAGCCACAGTGGAAGGACTCCTGCCAGTGTAGTAGGAGGTGGTTGGCGTCAAGAACAATACAATCACAGATGCTGTGCTCGCTTTGCTTGTTAATCACTACCAATCAAAAATACATTAGTCATACATACACGCTCATGTGATCGTGCAAAGCCAGTTCCACACGTAACTAAACTTTGTGATCGAAATAATGTTATGAAAAATATTTTCTCCTTCGCCTCTTAATAAAATGCTTGATTTTTATGCAATTTGATGCATCAGCTTAGCCCCCCACCCCCACCCCCATGCAGTTTTTCCACCAAATAGTCCATAAATATTCCGTTAACATCAGATTATGCAAAGTTACGCTGACCCCTATTCTTCAACCCATGTTTTGAAGAAAAACAAAAATGACAGAACAGTTTTTTTTTTCTTTTGTCTACTGATTGCCATGACAGGGGAGAACATCTTTCAAAAGCCCCAAATCTTACATTAAAAGGTTAGTGTAGGCCTAATTTATTACATGTGTGTGTGTGTGTGTATTTGATGTGAAATATCTGATGTGAGAGAATAAATCTCTGACTCAACACTGACATAAACTAATAACGCGTACTCGGGCTCTGAAGGTCAGAGCAGCAGAACAAAACACACACAGGAAGCAACAAAAATGGCATTTGGCTGCAAAGGCTATCTGGAGCTAACGGGTGTGTGATACCAAGATAGCGTCTTTGTCTCCTCTCAGCTTTTTCAGGTCAGAGTTGGGTGAGCGTGTGGACATTTAGCCCCACACACGACAGAAAGCCCTTTCAGTGCAAACAAAACAGCGTGTCGCTTTAAAGCACCTTCTTAATAAAAAAAACCCCCAAACACAAAATTGTGCCTGCGTCCTGTGTGTGAAGTGCATAATTGAAATAATCAGCGCTTGAGCACTAAAGGGTAGGTGTTTTAGTAGTGCTGATGTACTAACCAGCATAAAAGCAGAGAAAATATGTTCATCTTATCCTTTTGTGTTCTCTAAAGCTAAACCTCCTCGATCACACATCCGTGCTTTTACACCATCTTCTCACATCACCTCCCCCTTCCCCTCGCTGCTTTTTTCTTCATTGCCTTATCCTTCTATCCTTCTAGTCTTTCATCTTCCTTCATCTATTTCGCGCCGAGCACTTTAACATTTTGTTGTCCTCTGCTTCTTTCCCACCTCAGCCCCTGTTTCATCACTAGGGTCCTCTATCATCATCCCTCAGTATCATCCTCCCTTCATCTATCTCCCTCCTCCTCCCTAGGTGTACTGTTTTAGCCCCTCACCCACTCCCGCTTTCCCCTCTGCCTCTTTCTTCCTCGTCTGCAGGGGGCTGCAGACTGGCCGTCTGTCACGCATGCACATAGTTGAACACACACACCTCCCCAGGGTGCATTGGACATGAGTCCGTCTGTCCTGCTGTGGTACCGATCTGCTCACCAAGGTGAGGGGGCGTCTGTCCATATCTCGTCAATCTGCCTGCTCATCTGAGAGGTCGAAGTCGTGGCTCTTTGGAAACCGACAATGGCCTTCCTTGTCTTGCATTTTGGTGCAGTTGTTGATGTTCTCTGGTATAGAGGATAATATTTTGTTACCCTTCCACTCTGAATTGGATAACCAGAGAAACATATAGATGAGTGTGGTGTTAAATGCAAAAAATGTCCATTAAGATATGCTTTACTTGTTTGCAAACATCTCACTTATGCCAGAATAAGTACTAGAAACACAGTAGAGCTTTTCTATTTCAGAAAAATCTATGTATTTGCACTATGTGTGTAGGAGCATGCAACAAATCCCAATAGACAACAATTGGATTTTTTAAATATTCATGTGTTAAAGACTTTTTAACCTTTAACCTTTATTTTTACTCCTGATGTAGATTTATATGTATTTGCATTATTTTGTACAATGTGTCTTTCACCACAGACTATATTCACGAGATTCAGCCTGCAGGTCTGACAAGTGTAGCCAATGTGAAAGTGCCTGAAAGTGCTGCGCAATTAATCAAATTTGAATCTCAGTCACGATTTTGCCATCTCACAATTAAATGAGCATGACTGTGCAATATGTGGAATGCAGGCTCCACCAATTAAAAAGCAAGGCAAAAGCAAATGAAGCTCTCAGTAAAAACGAGTGCCTCGCCATATGCCTGCATGTGCCAATCAGAGCTGTTCCTGTCACCGTGCAGCTTAACGTGTCCTGGACTAGTCGGGATGAGTAGCGTTACATTCAAAGACAGAAGTACTATAGAAACCAAAATCCATTCGGTCAGAGCTACACGTACAGTAAACACTGTGAGAAGCGGGGATTTCAAGAAAAATTAACAGGTACATAAACATCTTCATTTCTATGGTTACTAGTAAAAACCCTTATTATTGATATTATTGTGAGTGTCATGGTCTGGGTGAGTCACAGTGCCAGGCGCTCGTCCTCTGGGTGGAGTCATCGTCACTCCTCCCAGGGTTCCCACCTGGAGCTGATTAGCTCGGCTGTATTTAAGACCAGCGCTCACAACCAGCCCTCGCCAGATCGTCTGCTAACCTGTTTGTTCCTTGGGACTGCACCGTCGCACCTCAGCCTCACCTCCCTGCCTCATTGACCTCACAGCAATGCTTCCTCCCTCCTGTGTGACTCCACCTGCAAACAATGCCTTTGACCACCGGCTCTCGAACCACTGCTTCTCCACCGAGCTTTGCCAATCCCGGTCCATGCTCACGCTCCTAGCCTATGTTTAGACTCCTTGCACCTAGCTCAGGTTCATGTCCATAGCTCTAATTCACATTCTCAAGTTACCATGTCTAGTGTTTGTTTCATGTGTTGTAAATAAAGCTCCATCTGAATCTGCTCTTGGATTCATGCTCATGCTTTGGCCTCTCCGCCCTGACAGTGAGGGTTAAAGTGTCTGACCTGCAGCAAAATGTTCAAAGCTCTCTTTTAGAGACCGTTTAAGTGTGTCGTTTTAAATGCTGCTCAAAATCATAGTTAGCAGTAATTAAGCTATGTAGGCTTATGATTTATAGGCAGATCAACATTTACAAATAACAGAAAACGTATTTAGCCATCCTGTATATGAGCTGTATCATATACAGGATGGGGCGTCGTCTTTTTTTTATTTATTTTTTTTAATTTTTATTATGAGTAGCACATGTTTTCTTTAAAATGCTGAACTGTAACTGTTTTTTTTTGCAGGCCTGGGGGTCATTTTAAGTACAGACTTTCTTAGAATTCCTATGTTTGAGACACTATCCCAAATAAAGGTATAAGCATGATGTGCAGCTAGCGTTCCCTATGTTGAGAGGTGTATGTTTGACTGCCTAAATATGTGTGTGTAAACCTTTTTTTGTCATTTTCTTTTAACAGCGCTCAGTGCGCTGTAAAATCTGGACACAAAGCGACACCGGCTCTGCTGAAATTATCCCAGTCAATGAAAAGCGATTTAAGCCTTTGTAAAGCTGCTTTAGCCTTTCATTCACCAAAGTGGTCCCAATCACGTCCTCATTAAGAGTGACTGATTGCCTCGTATTTATTGTCTCCAGCATAATAACTCCAAAATGATCAAGGATCCTAAATTGCACTTAAACCCACAACTTAATTTATCCAGTCTTTCACGTCGAACAATGCAAAATCATTACTTGTGTTCTTCTTCTTTTTCTTTTTTTAAAAATTCCACATCTTTCACCAAAGTCAACAGTGTGTTTCTAGCCTTTACTTTAATTATTATCTTTTTGTTCAGGCCCCATTTAGGACGCCACTCTCTGATTATAGCCTCTCAGTTTCCATAGTGATGCTGAAATGAATTATGGTTCGTAAATGGGACAAAAGAGAAAAGAAAGCAAGTGCCGCACTCCAGCCCCACTCTGCCCCCTTCTTCTAAATACTCACTTCAGCCCCATCAGCGCCACACTCCACCGCCCCTCGCTGAATTAAACTGCTGAACCTTTTCCAAACGCACCGTCTGTGGCAGCTGTGAGGTGGGGTGGGGAGGAGGGTTCAAGGAGAATGTGAGTCTGCTTGCTCCATCAACCATCAGCTCCTTCATTTGTGTATTGTGTTGCCTTGATGTACCTATTGTACCCTTGTAGAATTGAGTGGGCACATATAAAATCAACCGAGACACCTGAGAATCAGAATGCTTTATTAATCCCAAGGGAATAATGTTCACTTCCCATAAAATCCCAGATTGAATTAAATATTAATATGAAGTTAAAAACAATGGTATTCACCATATAGACAAGTGAAAATAGTCCAAGTTTCAAAAGCAGGAGTTGCAAAGTTTGATGGCCACAGATAGCATTGATGCACTGTGGTTGAAAGAGTCTTTTGCTGTGAAGGACAGTCCAAATCGACCTGGACTTAGACACCATCCTCCTTTCTGAAACCTCTGTCAGAGAGTCGTGCTCCACACCCACAAAGTTACTGGGCTTGCAGATCAGTTTATTGAGTGTTTTCACACATCACTAGTCCATCCATCAATCGATCGATCTTAGGGTCAGAGGCAAGATACACCCTGGACGGCTACCAGTCTGAGTAAACTGTAAACTAGTTAATAGTTGCTATAGTTAAATTGTAAGTCATTGCATTTGCAATTAGAAAGAGCTGCAAAGACCAGTGTTGGGCAATCGTATGTTACCGTAACCACATCACATTTTTCTGCAATGCAAAAATGTAACACCATTGCACTAACAAGAGACACCTACAAATTAGGGCTGGGCAAAACGATTATTTTCCGAATAAATGAATCTAGTGATAAATTTTTCAATGCACCGATTAATCTAATGATATATGTTACTGCTAAGCAGCTTAAATTAGTTTTGCATTTACGGAGGTTGGGTGTTTATCTCTGAGTGTATGTCTACGTGGGGGGTGTCTGGATGAATTAAAGGGTAAAAACCAGCGTTAGTAAAAAAGTTGAAAACTTACGGTCGTGTTATGATCGGCCATTTCCACCTTACAAAGCCGGCAAAGACTGAATCACTTCCTTTTTGGTTAAAATATCCCCATACTGTAGAACTGCATGTTCGGGGGGCGTGGTTTAAGTCGACATGTTACCGCTACTCGCTGCCGCCATGTGTTTTTTACGTCGACGTAATCGATTACATTGACGCGTTGTCCCAGCCCTACTACAAATACAATGTTATTTGCATTGCAAAAGTTCAGCTGATTTCAGGTTATGGGCAGATAGGAGGAAAATGGGGAAGCAGTCTTAGCAGTTTCTGGCTAATGTTATCTACCATCATTTTACCTCCTATCATGGTAAAGTTATATCCAGCTATCCTCATGAGGAGTTGAAGTCTGGCTTTTGCTGACGCCAGTAATTGGTGGACTGTTGTATAATAAGCTGGTGATTCTCACAGGTCATATGGGGAGTAGAAGGCCACTGGCTGAGTTTCTCCCTCACTCATGAGGAAGAAACCAAGAAACTTCAACTCCTCCACTTAAAGCAGCATCTTGTCTCTCACTGAAAACAAGCAATCAACCCTTTTCTGACCAAGAACCGACTGGGTTCTTGGTCATGAGCTTGGATTTGGTGGTTAAATTCACATCTCAGTCACGTTGTACTCTGCACTTTATGAAAAGTTGTGTTTTGGACCTCAGAGCTTTGTAACAAACTCACCAAACACCTTGGAACAGTGGCAACCTAAGCACATATCATCTCACCGCTACACAGATGCGTCTGGCTCACAGAAGTACCAGCATAAAACGAGCACCTATGGTACATGTACAATAGACTAAAACACACTGTGGACAAAGAATGTAAATAAAATGGCTGAGATGATTTGCTTCAGTCCAGTTTAGTCAGTTTCCTTTCAGGTAGAGCATTGAGAAAGTTCACTCAGTGTCACCACTGATGCTATGATGTCAGGTTTCTTTGACTGACAACTGAAAAGACTAACAATGTGTCATACAGAGTGTATACCATTCATCTTGGGAAAGACTGTAGACAGTAAACCTTGTTTAGTGCTGACAGGTTGATTTCAGACTAAATGCTGGGTCACGGCTGGTAGTGTCTCTCTTTCTCCAGGCTTTGTAATAAGGCAAAGTGCTGTGCAGGTTACAGGTCAGTGGCCCACAGGCCAGCTGACTATAAGGTGTAAAAACAGTAATATCTGATTCTGTTACACAAACACATGTGGCAAGCCATAATGCCCAAAGTGAAGTTGCTGTTTTGTCTTGTCATTCGTGTATGGGCAGTGGACAGCATGAGAGAGCCCGCGATCAGCATCAGCAGAGTCCAGTCAGGATATGGGTTTGTGCTACTTTGTAGCAGCTTTTCAACATTATTTTTTATCTATGCATCCAGTGTTATTGTGTCAGAGAAAAAAATGTCAATTAATTTTTACGAGGACAAAGAATGCAATAGCAGGATGCATTTTATATTGTCTTTATTGTACAATTGTTGATAGATGTGCGTGAAATCTTCTGGTGATTACATAAAAAAATTGAATTACTGTGACATATGTAGTAATTTATAATGGACTGATTTCTGATCACTCATTTGCATTACTTATAATCTTTGAACTTTGAACCTTTTTGTATTGCAATAAATTAAATCAATAAAGTCAGAGCCTTGGGCCAGACACTGTTTCTCTGATCTTCTGTTCAGCAACAATGAGTTAACTGGAATTTGAGTCATAGGTCGACTTCAGTTTTGGGTGTCGGTGTTGTAGACGGTCGGCCTCTCGGGTTACTTATTCAGGGAGTAGCCATGCTGCAGTGCAGTGTCAGGTTGCGTGGTGATGATGTCACTCCTGTAGTGTATGGGAATAGTTTTGCAAAGCAGAGTGCAAGAGATGAGATGGATGGGCTGGCAAGTGAGGGGTGAGGACGGTTTGGGTTAGAGGACCTCGTGGCTGAGGAAGAGAGAGGCTGGGTGACTAATGAGGATTGGGGATTGGGTGTGTGGGTGACATATGGTGGCGGGGTGACTTCCTCAGCTGGATGTATTTGACCAGCAGTTCTCCTGCAGAGCGCAAACCCAGTATGCGTGTGTGTTTGGGTTGTGTGCTCATGCACCGTGAAAAATGTCCCCATCTGTAATCCACACTTCTATCGTAGGGGCAAATAAAGGTTACACAGGGACTGCTGCTATTACACGCGTGTTTTTTGTTTTGTTTTTTTACCTCTTTGTCTCCATTTTGACAGAACAGGTAGAGGAGCTGAAACACTCACTCACATCATTGCAGCCACTAGGAAAACACCTCATATTGCTAGACCTTCAAAAGCAGCCAAACGATAACAGGACAGAGTGATTCTGATGTCTGTTTCTTTCTATTTTTCAGCACAGTGGAGCGCGACAGACAGGGAAAAAAGCTTTGGAAGTGTCTATTCTGTCACCCTTTCAGCATAGACAAACAATCTGAGAGTATGGCTAAAAAAAAGGGAGGTCAGCAGTAAAGAAATGATAGAACAAGGGCACGCACACACACACACACACACACAACAAAGGAGGCAGAAAGACATGGAAATGCTGTGACCATGTTTGTGCACCTGCTGTGTGGAGCAAGCTGGGAGAGATTTAAAAAAAAAAATAGCTCTGGCTAAGATGAGAAAATTGCGCACACAAAGATATTCCTGCCGTCACACCTTGATCTGTGTCATCTTCGGTCCTTTTTTCTTCATTATTATTTTATCCGTCTGTGTCCGTGCCGTTCCCCCGTGATTACTATGACACAGAGCAGCAGCAGTATGAGGACCAGATGGAGTGCCATCGCTCATCCAGTGTGTGGGTGGAGGAGCATGTGTATGCCTTCATATCTATATCCATATGTGTCGGTGATATTTGTGTTTCTGTATGAATGCTGATGGGTTGAAATGATATCCATCCACCGCGTCCCCAGTCTGTCTGTCAGGCACGCTTCCCTCTCTTTCCTCATTCGTGAGCAAAATGCAGAGATGTTTGAACTCCTCCACTTGGGGCAGTAACTCGTCCCTGTCCCAGAGTGGGCCTCCACCCTTTTCCGACTGAGAACCATATTATCACCAAACTATGAACAGAATCGGAAACAAGCCCTGGAGGAGTCCAACACTCACTGGAAACAAGTCTGACTTACTGCCAGTGATATTAGCCAAGCTCTGGATCCTGTTGTACAGCAACTGAATGGGCTGTAACAGTCATCCAGACACCACATACTCCTGAAGCCCCACCACAGGATACCCCAAGGTACCTGGTCAAGAACACACATGTAGACTGGTCGGTCAAACTCACACGCAACCTTTAATTTTCTAGAGAGGATGAACAACTGGTGCTGTGTTTCCCGACCATTGTCCCTCCTGAATCAGAGTGACTGACTCTCGTCCCTAATTCTTTGACAGAGATTTTCCCAGGGAATGCGATCCCCCTGTAGGTGGAGCACATCCCCCGGTGCCCCTTCTTAAACAGGGGAACCATCACCCCAGTCTGCAAATGCAGAGGCACTGCCCCAGAATTCCATGGACTGTTGCAGAGACCATCACAAATCTCTCTTTGTGAACACTGTAACGTGTTGAGGATTGTTCTTGCTATTTCTCAAGCTTCTCATGTTCCGTCTTCCTGATGTTCCTATCACTTTGCACAGCTACAGCTATCGCTACGGTTGCCTTCCCCTGCTTGTACACCTCTGCCCTGAGCGGTTTGTCTGTCTGTAAATGGAAATCCCACAGGATCTTAGTTTACTCATTCTCAGACACCTTGAGGGGCATGTCCCATTTTGACCACAGGACTTCAAGACCTCACAGATGTCCCCGTATACTATGGCAGCCACTTGGTTATGACGTTCTATGCATGCCCTGCTTGCTAGCATCTTACACTTTTCTCTTATGTGCTGACCTGCATGTGAGACAATCTATCCGTAATGATGGATATCCTGAGTAAAACTTCTTGCAGTTTATTTTTTTCAAGTTTACTGTCTCTGGATCTGTAATTGAGAAGGACAGACCATGTGGTGTTTTAGCAAACTTTAACATACAGAAATAAAAAATGGCTAACATTGTAATCGTTACATTGTTACAGCTGAACATTTAAACTTGTAATTTCTATACAATGCCATCCCTCTAAAGTTTTCATTAAAAGAGAAATTAGCTCTTGTTTTTTTGTTTTTTTAACCAGGTTGTAATCATTAATTCAGATTTCCACATTTGGCCATTTTAGCAAAGGATTCGACACAAAAAAGTCTTTGCCCTCTTTGTCATCAATAAACATCAATTTAACAATTCAATAATTTTGATGAAAATACAACAGAAATATGTAAAATCATCATATTTATTCAAATAATGAAACAGTTTCGCATCAATCGTTTTTTCACTGTATGAGAGCTGAGCTGATTTGTTGTCCTTGCTCTCATCCCAGTTCTTGTTTTCTATTTACTTGAGTCAAAAACACAACATGGATCAAGTGGGAAATTAGACTGGAGCCGTTCATTTAATAACTGCTGCTCAATCTCAGCATCAAAACATTTTTGTTGAGGTTTAAGAATTACTTGGTCCAACACCTCACCTTCATTAGATTGCATAAACACACAAGTGACTCTGTTGTTCAGTGTGCAGTTAGTTCTCTTAATGGCCACTTTCAAGTATCAGATAATGTTTGACCCATTTTAAGTCTTACAGTTGAATAAGCAAACACAGGGATGGCTACTTTACTGAATGGGGCCACAGCTCTATGCTGCTGCTGCTTTACTTGGCTCTGCTTTGTCAGTGTGCTGTCCATTTACAGAAAGAAAACTAGAAAATCCAAGTCACCCTCAGTTCACCTGACTCAGTCTTTTGTGATATTTAGCTGGCAGGGATGGAGCTGGTTGATCTGTTTTAGAGTAACTGAGCAGTAACTTGTTTACTGGTGGAAGCTGATCCACATACAGAAGCAGGTCCAATCCCAAAAGTCAGTAAAATAAAAAATCCTGGACGTGCATGGAGAGTGGCCCTAAAACCAAGTCATCATCATTCATGATGTGGAAGAGTTTGAACAAGAGAAGAGAAAGATCACAGGGTGAGAAAATGAAACATGTAAAGTGAAGACCGGCTCTCTGATTCACCTCAGTCTGCTCCTTTCTCTCTTTACTTTACCAGTTCAAAGCAAATCTTTAGAACCCTACCTCGCCCGTGTTTGTCTAGGTTTGTTTGATCTCCCTCTCTGTCTTTCTCTGTCTCTCACACACACATTTAAAAACACAACCAAATATGCGCCAATATACACACACGCACACACAGGCACACACACCCACTCGCAAACACACACTAGCACAGTGAATTATTCATAGAAAACAGTAAACAGAGACTTTACATTATTCATAGTTTGAGGTATTGTTACGTAAGCCTCTCTGTTTGTCTTCCTCCCTCTCCCCTTTTGTGTTTAATTGTCTCCTGTTTTGCTGCGTCTCGTGTTGGGTTGCGTGGAAAGTCGACCCTTCGAAACATCGATCGAGGTTCTCTGATTCGACTCAGAGTTCAAGTCGAACATTTTGTTATAGACGTGACTACATCATCCACACCCATGCATACAGTAACTGAGATGTAACCAGCTAAGCCTTGTGGGTAACCTGTGCGTGATGTAGGTCCAATGAGAGGAAAATGACCCCGATGTGGACGGACAGCTGCAGCTACTGTGAAGTACACGAGGACGGGTACCCGTCATGACTGCTGGCTTTTTCACTGTGTGTTTATGTTTTTTGGACTTTGACATCTTTTAAAAATATTCTCTGGTTGGTTCTTGTTTTGTTTATTCCCTGTTTTTTCTGTATGGTCAGCCTTTGGTTATTAGCTCCAGTTTGCATTCTGTGTTAATTTCATACTTGCGTCTGTGTTTTCCTCTTTAGTTAGTGTTCTCACTTCCTGTTTTGGTAGCTAATCCTGTATCTTCTCTTTAGTTTTACCCTAAGCCCATCTCGTTGTACTTGATTACCTTAACCTGTGTCTTATCTTCCTGTGTACAATTCCTTGAGAACTCTTGTTTATCAGTAGTGCCATCTTGCCCCACAGTCTTTGTTATCCCTCTGTGTTACCGGTCCATTTATGGAATATTGTGGTTTTAGTTTGGCTTTTGCATCTTATGCACTTTATAATTCTGGATTCTCATCAGCTGTGAGATTCTTATTTGCCTGCAGTTAACGACAGTAACCAGTCATAAAAATCGCCAAGTTTCACGTGACACATGTTCAAATGCTGTGTGCCTTTTCCTCTGTCCTAAAAGAAATAACATGCATTACTGTGAGGTTGTGTCTCTTCCTGTCATTGTTGAAGAGTTGGTTTGAGAAGTAAAGGTTACCATCTACAGCACCTCACATGGTACAATGTTTCTAGTCTATAGGTGCTACACAGAGCTGTGAAGAACCATGTCTATGTTGAGCTGTGTACTGTGTCGTATCACATGCTGGTAATCTTTTATATTAGCCAACGCTGCAGATAAGACAGAATTCATTTTCATTCCATTTTTGTGATCTTTTATTTTTTTTTTCTTTTATCTCCAGACTTCTACCATTTCGGTTGTTCCCTTTGCTGATCAAGCTGACATTTCAGTCAATCAGCCTGCTACATGGAGATTTCTTGTTTTCAGGTTACATACTCTTGCCCTGATTGAGGATGCATGCAGGTGTGTCTCTGTAGCCTCTGCATTGCCACAAAGCTACATAAATGGATCCAAATGCAGAACCATAATGTCACAGTCTGGCAGAACAGACTGTAGAATAGTGAAGAGGACCCAAAAATACAAACACAAAAGGAGGGTGGACAAAACATGAATAAACAAAAGGCAAGCCATTTAATAGCTGATAAAAAGGGATACAAAAATAAGACAGGCAAAAGCAAACCACAAAAACTAACTAAGTGCTACTCAAAAACCTGAATGAGGGAACTCCTGGCAACATGGACCACAGCATGGAAACATGACGTGGCAACCCGGCATGGAAGACAGACGACCTGACAAGAACACAGACTTAAATACACTGGAGATAACGAGCGGGATGGGGAACAGGTGTGAACACAGCAGGGACAAATCAGGGCTGACGAGACTAAGGAAGCAATACAAGACACATTGACATGAGACAAGACCTTCAAAGTAAAACAGGAAACAGGAAACACAAAACACCAACGAAGACACAGACGCAGAGACACAGGCTTAACATAGGGACCTGACAACGAAGGGACACAAAGGTAGGGATAACAGAGGGAGCACAAAGAAACACGAGGGCAAGGGACCTGAAACAATACATAAACATAACAACAAACTTAAAACGCTGGGTCACCGACTCAGGACCATGACATATAAATCCTACATTCTAAGGAAATGCTAGCGTGAAAGCACAACACGACTCTAAAAGTAAAAAGTAGAGTAATATTCTACAATAAAGAAGAAACTGATCAAAATCAGCCATTAGGAGGCTACAGATGGGAAATGTCAGTTATTTCATTATTTGGTTTATTGTTGTTGACCAGACTTTAAAGTGTATCTGTGTTACCTGGCATTATCATCATAATAACACTGCAATAACTGGGAAAAGCCCTAGTCTTGCGTGCCTTAAGTAATCCTTGTTTGCCCTCCCCTCTATAAAATAGCTTTTAGGTCATTTTAGGAGCTTATTTCAAATGACAAAACCCCGTATTGGTAATAATCTGTCAGGACCAATGTCAAGCACAAGAATGTAAAGTAAAAAAGCCACAGAGTCATCGTAGGAGGCCAGGCTGGATGGATTAGCCTTTGTTTCACATTAAAAGGTCAGCAATATTTCCAGCAGATTTGCAACCTTGACAAGAAATCCTCTAATCTTAGCAAAGTCCTTCTTTGAACCCAAAATATGACCTTTCCATTGCTGTTCTACAGCCTTCAACGTGTTATTATTTAGTCTAAAACTACTAAAACTTTGATCAATCATTAATTATTTTTCATCAGTTAATTATTGAAAGGCAGGTGACCAGCTTATAAGGATTGTGTCAGAGGGTGATACGACCTGTTTGGCTCTTTCTCAGGTTTGAGGACTTGTTTCACAGTGTTACAGCAAAGCACTAAATGTGCTGTTAATTTGGGTGCAGTGTATCTATTGCGTTGTGCATTAAAGTGCCAAGCACATGGACTCTAGTCATGATTTTGTCCCTTTCAATTCTGGTTATAATGCATGTGTATTTGTGTGTCTGTTGATTCATTAAACAGGAAGTTGGCTTCATAATTAATTTCCTGTCTTAACGTCAGGAAGATGGATGAGGACGATTACGTGTTACAGAGACAAATGCAACAAAGCAGATAGCAGAGGATTTGGCTTTCTTTTGCGAAATTGCTTTCGGTAGATGGATCACTGTGGGGACCTTGGACTTCTTCAACTGATAAAAAAGTCATTTTCTACATAAACTGCATCAGCAAGCACAAACGGTAGCAAGAAGCACACTAACACTCTGCATTATGAAATAGTGCAAATGCTAAAATTATACATATTTCTGCATGATTTTGTGATCTGGGAAGGCTTTAACTAAACTATTGCATAACACGTGACTCACGTGACCATATGAACGATGTAACACCAAGAATTCACAGTAAACATGACTGTGCGTGCGTCATTTTTGCCTAAAACAAAATGTCCACACATGCTTACGCTCACTGTAAACTGTTATAGCTTAAGTTTGATAAGACGAGAGTCAGCAATTGAAAGATAATCAGATAACGATTATCTTTCAATTGCTGACTCTCGTCTTATCAAACTTAAGCTTCACTGTGACCATTTGCCCCTCCACATACTGTTACATAGTTACATGTACACATGAACACAAACATGGACACAAGCACCACGGGTATACAAATGTGCTGCTAATCTTCTTTATTTGGACACAGAATCAATCAGTTAGCCAGATTTAGATTTAGCGCTTGTGAAGATGCTGCCATAAAATTATTGGTCTCAAATGTAAAAAAGAATCGTTCTTATACCGTGTCTGTTCATTCTTAGGCCAATTTGGGGCAGCAAAAACAAGAGAACAAGAGGAATTAAGAATAGCTACAATAACGTCCCACAGACACTGAGCAACAGCATTAAGTCTTGATTCTGGAGATCTAAAAAAAAAAAAAGATGGATCCCTCTCATAGATCCATTTTGCTCTCTTTCAACAATAGAGGAAATTTAGACCCAATAACATTTTGGTCATGCCAAAGCACAGCATTAGTGATCTCACCCCCTTATAGCTCGTTCATGCTTTTGCATTGGATGTATGGTGAGCCTTAGCTGCAGTGTTCCTGACCACATCTCAGGCACCAGCAGTGAGGGGACGAGCCTCTTTTCAATGACTCACTGACTCAGCTTTGCTCAGCTAAGGAAAATACACACGATGGACTATGTAGGTTAAAGAATGAGCTGGATGACTGAGCTGAGTCAAGCGCACACTTGACACACTAATTTAAATACATTGCACTGAGGATATAAATGTGTATCACAACAACTTGTGCCCTCAGTCGGTGCAAATGTTCTTTTTTGCCTTATGCAGCTACTGTGAGCCAGCATATCTGATTGTGATAGATACTAATTTTAACACAAAACAACAAGTGTAAGCTGATGATACGCTGTGGAGCTGCTAATGACAGGAATACAAACACACTGATTCTAACCTCCTGTCCTAACATCCAGAGGACACCGTGACGGCAAAATGAGAGTACCAATCACAGCACCCCACCTTTTCCTCTTCGCTCTCCCTCCTCCTCCTCGTCTTCGGTCTTCTCTTTCCTCTTGTTTGTCCTATTATACATGCATCCATGCAGAGCTGTCTGTTGTGTAGGCAGAACTGCAGAGGCGCACGTCTTCCCGTTCCTCTTTTAGTTCTCTCCATTCATCTTCGTGTGTCATGTGGAGCAGATCCGGTCTCTGCTGTACTCGAATCCCCGCTGCAGGACATTTCTTAGGGCCTGGACTTTTTGACTCTGATGTGTGGTTTATATGCCTGTGCTCATGTGTGTGTTGTTTTTTAGTCTCAACACCACACTCGCTAGCTTTCTTTCTTTTTTTTTCTTTCCTTCATTCCCACACTGTGTTCACTGTACCTTTAACCTTCAAGACATCTGCAAAGTCAAACACTCCCGAAGGATTTTACAACACTGGGAGTGGACAAATATCTCATAATAGCAGGGAATAGTGCACTTGTGAGCGTATATCAGGGTGTGCATATCAATTGAACACATGCTAAAACCCTCCTCTGATGATCTAATTTGCAATGAATTCGATCTTAACAACTGCAATAGCTACGATATATCTGTTAACACCTGGCTCTGTTCATCAGCAGAAGTGCTGCAGTAAGAGGTAATCGCCAGGCAAAAGAAAATTATTTCTTTTTAAGACCAAAGTAAAAATGTAGAATAATTGACAGTGATTGCCTGATAGCAAGAAGGTCCTGAGTTCAATTCCATCATCAGTCTTTCGGTGTGGAGTTTGCATGTTCTTCCTGTGTTTGTGTGGGTTCTCTCCAGGTACTCCTGCTTCCTCCCGAAGTCCAAAGACATGTAGTTTGGGCTAGGTTAAAATTAGGCTAAATTGCCCATAGGTCTCTATGTGTTAGCCCTGTGACAGACGGTGACTGATGAATACAGCTGCGATAGGCTGTCATAAAAAGGATAGGTGGAAGAGAATGGGGCAGCACGGTGGCACGGTGGTTAGCGCTGTTGCTTCACAGCAAGAAGGTCCTGAGTTTAATTCCACCATGAGGCCGGTCTTTCTGTGTGGAGTTTGCATGTTCTCCCCGTGTTTGCGTGGGTTCTCACCGGGTACTCCGGCTTCCTCCCACAGTCCAAAAACATGCAGTTTGTGGGGATAGGTTAATTGGAGAATCTACATTGCCCATAGGTGTGAATGCGGGAGTGACTGTGAGTGTGAATGGTTGTTTGTCTCTGTGTGTTAGCCCTGCAACAGACCGGCGACCTGTCCAGGGTGTACCCCGCCTCTCGCCCTAAGACAGCTGGGATAGGCTCCAGCGCCCCCCGAGACCCTGAAAAGGATAAGCGGCTGCGAATGGATGGACAGCATTTATAGTATATTAGGCTTAAATAGGGTTTGTTTTAATTGTAAACTGGTTCTTATATTGCAACTGTCACTGTCTCTGTCATGCATTCACACACATTTATGAAGCACTTTTTTCTATGTCTAAGTGCAGTTTAATCAGTGCAGATCATATAGTGTGTGTGGTTGTAAGTATTTTTACTATTTGATAATGCTGTTAGATTGAAACAGTAATACCATGTCTATTTCTGCATAGATTAAAAAAAGATACATGTTGTATAGCTATATATCATTGCAAGTTTAGATGCTTGCTTTTTACCTGACAAACATTAGAGAATACATATTTACAAAACTCTAGTATCAAAGTTTTATATAACTTGAAATATATCAATGAATCTAATTTAAGCTCATTTAAAATGCATTGAAATTAAACATTTTTTACATAAATCTTTTTTTAAAATCTCTTCTTATCGTATTGAATAGCAAAAATGTTAGCAAATGTATCTTTGTTCTTCTACATCAATTTAAACCCCCCCCCAAAAAACAGCAAAAAACCCAACAAATAAAAAATAAACACCAACAAAATCAACCCAGGAAAGACATTTTGACACATTTGGGTTGAGTCTTTACCTCAATACGATTAAATTCATCAAAACAAGCCCAAGCTCCCGACTGAGCAAGTCCTTTGAAGAACTTACTCATGGCCTTGTAGTCCAGACCATCTGAGCAATTGAACACCACACACTAGAAAAAAAATAATTTAACATTAAAAATACCCCAAATAATGATCATTGTTTTACTATGAAATGTTTCACTGTACCTGTTTAGCCAAAGCTTTTGCCAGATCTTTTGTGGTCTCAGTCTTGCCAGTTCCTGCAGGACCTTCAGGAGCTCCACCTAAGTTCAACTTCAAAGCCCCCATAAGGGTCCTGATATAGCACAATGTCATTTTACAAAGTGACATTGTAAACAGACTTTTCACTACTTACATTTACACAAATGTACTATGCTGCATGTTAGAAAACATTTAATTTTTACCATGGCATTGCACTTCAAGCTAAAACTATAAGTGACCAAACTGACTGAAAGTTACCTATAGCAGCGATCAGTAAGTGGTGTGATGACCAGACGGGGGGAATTGCCCAGATATTCATAGCCATATTTCAAGCAGGTGGTAATCATCCGCAACATCACTTCTCCATCCTCCCAAAAGTAACGCAACTGAGAAATCCACGCAAAGTCATTCAGTGAGGAGATATTGTCCTCTGCAAGTTGTGCCACAACATCTCGAGCTAGGAGAGAAAAAAAAACATGGTTAAACGCAAGATAACATATTAAGTTAAAACAAAATCAAATTATTTTGATATTTAGAAATTACCATGAACATCAATCACGATAAGAGCACCAAGGGTCATCCTTGCCCCTCCAGGGAGCTTCCCACGCACCAGCTCCACAATGTCAGCAATCTGGGCATTGCACTTCTCCACATAGGCCTTTGGAAGATGAAACCAATAAAAAAAAATTAGACTCAGTTTTAAAGAAACCCACACAGTATCATTTCATAACTCCATTTTTTTCATCCGTTGCATTTTTTTTTAAAGACTGACAGGCAGAGAGTTGGTCTGGATGGCTTCAGACACTTCGCTGGTCCAATAGATGGAAGAGGCACAAATAACAACTTGGCCAGGCCACTGCAACACCCACTTATTCCGGGGAACCTGCATGAAAAAAAAAAGTTTGAACTCTTAATAAACTAACTGAAAACACTATTTGAATATTTGGATGATGATAGGAGTTATGGTATTCTTTAATCATATCTTATAACCCCTCTATATTTTAGAGGGGTCTATCAGATGCTTTCTCTAGATCCACAAAGACCCAGTGCAACTCCTTCTGACCTTCACTATACTTCTACATCGACACTCTTAAAGCAAAAAGCACATCTGGAATGACGTCACACTGCTGCTCGCTGATCATCACCCATCTTCTTAACCTAGCTTCAACAATATTTCACATATCTTCTCACTTTATTGTGTTATTTGTGTATCTCCCACAATGTTTTTCATGAGTTAATTACAGTATTAGAAAAAAAGTGCTTACATGCAAAATAAAGTAATATTCCTGAATACCTCAGCATACTGAATGACTCCTTGATGGATGACATCCCGAACACTTCTGAGCATCAAGTTCTCCACCTGCAGCAACCATTTTTCTACCATACCCTAAAAGTGATAACAGTAAAAAGTCACAAAATATGGCCTCTGTAAATATAACAACATAAATTAGATATGATACAGGAATCTATTTTGTCCATGTGAAATGTGTAAAATAGCTAGTAACACAACACATGCTAACTCTGTTTTGCTGTATACCTTAGCTTCAGCTGGATAAATCTTCTCTGTCAATGGCACTGTCTCCTTTTCAGAACTGATCATGCCAGTAATGGCCATGTCCTCAGTAAATTCCAGCTTTGCAATGCCTTCAAAACACTTCTTCAGATGTGGTTGGACACACAGGGGGTCTTTGGTCTGTGACAGAATCTCCAGGAGCTCATCATTAGACAGAAAGAAGAATCTGGAAGCACGGTGAACAAAGGAAGCTTAAACAGCCACTTGAGAAGATCCTTAACAGTATTTCTAATTTTAGTAAATTACTTAAGTCACTCATCCATATTTATTTTTCATTATTAATGTATGATTTTCCTGCAGGCATCTACAGCACTATAGATGTCTCTGCTTTACGCTAGTTCTATTTTTTTAATTTTATTTTATCAAACATAGACTGTCAATGTGTATTTTGGCCTACAAATAGAAGTCAAAATAGCTAAAATATCAAATATTTGAAGGTACTATCAGTGCCACTACCTTGGAAAATAGAGCCTCTTCTTTTCCAGGTAGACATTGAGGCCTTTTTGAATTTCATCCAGAAACACATTGGACTCCTGCAACTGTTCCAGCATGTTGGGCTGGCCCGTAGCCACTAACGCACGCGTATCCTTAACCTGGACAGGCGTAATTACACAGAAGTTGAAACAAAATGAGATCCAATTACAGAAACTAAAACACCTTTTGACACTGTCATAGGAATTATACCGCCTCAGCCATGATATTCTTCCAGTAGCCGTCCACAATGGCAAACTTGCGTCCCTCCTCAGGCATCTGGGCAACGATGTCCTCTGAGCTGAAGATGGGCTCAAGGTAGAGCCATGTAGACTGACACAGTAACATGGCATCTAGGATGTCCTGCATACTCAACAGCTTGTCTTCCCATTGCTATTTAGGAAAGTATCAGTAAGAATAACACAACTGCATTTAAAATGAGCTTTTGTTGTATCTCATAGTCGTAGCATTTCTAATGTAGAATTTACAAAATATTACCAACAACTAAATTCAGATAAATCTCTTAAAAAATAACAACAAGACTAGACATGTACATAACTGTAATATTATCATGGGAGATCATAAAAATGGAAATTTAGAAAAATATACACTAAAAGGATAAATATATTGTAATTCCTTTGCCTGAGGCTGTGCTTAAGCAGGTCAAGTAATGTTGTTCTTGTTGGAAATAGAGCTTGCATATCACTTACTCAGACCGCTTTTTAAACCGAAGTGCACACTAATTCCACAGATGTTTGAATTTGAATTTCGCAGTGCCAGTGCCCCATTATTACGTCTAGTACGCATTTAAATACAAATATAAAAATCAAAGTAAAACACCTGCATCCATTATAAAGCAGCAGGAGTGAGCCATCTGCAGAGTTTCATGTTTATGTAATTACACACTAGTCACAGTGGCACTATTTTTGCATGCAAAATGATGGGACAACATGAATAGTAGTGCTGTTGCTTTATTCTATAAGCAAAGAGAAAGAACAAAGAAATCAACATTTGCTTCCAAGTCAGCATTACTAAACACGTATTATTCATACAGCACCACTGACCTGCACAGCAACTTGACTTAAATATTGCCTGTTCATGTGGCCCAGGTTTTATTACCTTTGTTGCATCTCACCTTACATTCTGTCTCTACTGGCTTAATGAAAGGTGAGCCTCGCATGGTCTGCGTCTTAATAATATGGTCATTCAAAAGGACTTGGATGTCATCCACAGCTGCCACAATTTTGGTATCCTGTGAGAAAATGTAAAGCATACAAATTTGAGTCAGTGCTCTACGTGGGCAGTGTGAGCTAATGATATAGCCAGCATGTTAACTTCCTGCAATAATGTTCAAGATATATTGGTTTGTCCTACTGTATCTCTGTATGCAGTAAAAGAGAACCGCAGGTTGATCCATTCTTTTTGCATCTTGTCCAATGATTTTTCCAGAGAGTACTCCTTACTAGCTGCTGCAGCAATCTCGTTCAAACTAAACAGTTAGGTAAAAAGAAAATTCCATGCGTTATCTATCTTTTTATTATTGCCATTATTATTGCCATTTTGCCAGTATGCCTCAAGTGTTGTGTCTTACTCTTTTGAGAACTTTGATACACCCAGTTCCAGCATGTTCAGCAGTGAGGTTTCCGCATCAGGTTCCACCTTCACACCCACAATGCTGCTAATCTGCAAGATGAAAGACACAAAGAAAGGCCATAAGTTATACACATAAACTCCAATGAGCACACGATGTGATAAAGCAAATAAATTTAATTTAGCTGACCTTCTCCCAGTGGCGATCTTTCATTCCAGGATTACAGATGGCTGCCAGAACAGGCATGTGCTGCTTGAACTGGTCCAGCTTGATCTTGAAGGTTCTGGCCACACGATAAGGCCCAGGAAGATTCGAGAAGGTCTTCATCTGTTTATTCATCGTCTTCCACATCATGTCCAGCTCATCAGAGATTTTCTCAGCATTCAGTTCCATGAAAGGACCTAGGAAAGTACAACAATGTGAAAACAATGCAGATCTCCCGTAGAAAAATTTGAAATGTGTGAACATTAGGAGTTACCTACCATCCATCCACACTTCAGACATGCTCTGAAAGTTCAAAGCAGTGTTCCAGAGCTGCTCATATGGCTGCTTTTCAGCTATCAGAGTTTGAAGTATTGGGTACTCACTCTGCTCCATATCTAGCAAAGACTGTTCTTTGTTGATATACTATATGGAAGAAGAAGAAGAAAAACAACACTCGTGCAGCTCCCTCTGACAGAGGCCTTACAGGATAAAGAAAGGTCTATGTTTTAACAGGTACAAAAACTATTTAAGCTACATTACCAAATGAAAAGATAACATGTGTACTTTAAACTTGGGTAGTAAGAATGTAGCCTCTCTAACCTCCAGCTCAGTGACAGCATCCTCCAGGTTGGTAGTGATTTGAGCGAGATTTATCACATAGCTCTTCATTTTCTCCATGTTCATCGCTTCCTTTTTCTTAAAAGCCAGAATCTCTGTCTGCACATCCTGCAGCCTCTGATTAAAGTTAAAGTCCCTGAAACAGTCAAATGGGGACAAGGCAGTCAGTTTGAGTTGTTGGTATTTACATTAAAAAGAAGCTGAGAAACAGATGGTAAAGCTACATTCCTTCATCCTAAAAAGTTCAAATTCTAGTGTAAAAAAAAGTGAGATGGCTGAGAGAAGCTGAAGAGGGACAAACGAGAGGCAAACGCTGTTTGTGTGAAATCAAAACTGCAAAGTGTTTGCCCTTTAACCTTGTTTGAAGGTGGTCTTCAGTCCGTTCTCTGATGATTTTCAGACGTGCTGTGTTGTTTTCAAGCTCAGTCAAGATCTCATTGGGCCACAGGAAAACACTGGAATTCAGCTTCATGTCATCAGCTGAAGGATGTGAACAAATAGGATAAAAATACATCTTAAGACAGATCTATAAGCATGCCTTATCCTAAAAACAAGATGAAGAGTAAAGTATGCATTTATTTTGTTAGCAAAATATTTGATGGGCATACAAGTCAGGGTGGCATAATCCAAGAGGAAGCTGAGACGGTTGGCTGCCTCAACAACCTCATCTATCAGCTTGTGTCTGGTCACATCCATGGTCTGTATAATGTACTGGTTAAGAGACACCAACTCTTCTGTAGTTTCTGGGGTGCCTCTGACAATCGTTGTAATTTCCTCATACTTTTTACATATCCTAGTGAAAAAAAGGACAGCTGACGGTTGATATTGTGTGGTTTTAAATTGTGCAAACATAAAAAATTATATAGTATTCTAAAGTCCTTACTCCTGGTTGAATTTACGGTTCTCCTCCACTTCAAACATGATGACCTTGTCTCTCAGTCTCCTGGCAATGTCACACAGGTCATCATTCAGGATGCTAGCATCCAGGCAAAACATAGACAGAGGCACAGTGACATGCAGTAAGGCGATCTCCTTCCTGATCTCATTGATGCTCTCAATTTTCTGAAAATGAAAACAAGGAGAAAGAATTGTTGTAAATCAACTAAACAGTTAATTAAAATGGTAATTGTTGGAAACATCTAATTACCTTGGTAAATATTTCCAGTGAGTGTTCCTCTCTCAGGAATGATGATATTTCTTGATTTGCAGTATTGTCAAGTAGATGGATGTACTTTTGATATACACTCAAATACCTGAGGAATGAGATGTGGTAATGGTATTTCTCTTACACTTTACATCAGATTACAATAACTGAATGATCGACAATCAACTTATAGGCCATTACTTTTTGGGTCCCACTGTGTTCTTGTTGAAAACATCACTGGCACTGTTGATAATCTCTGTAACCAGTGACTCATCAGGCCTAACAGTGCGAAGGTACAAGTTTTTGACAGGAAGAAGGTGACATTCCACCTGGCCAAACAAGTATGCCATTAACATGTATGTTAATGGCATACATAAAGTTCTTCAAAAGAAACAACATTGCTTAACATAAAGCAGATGGAAATAAGGTAATTAAAGATGGTACCCTTGGGAGCTTCTCAGCACTCTTGATGATTTCCATGAAGGCCCTGTGAATGACCTCCCAATATTCCTGGAAGTCAATGTGCAACTCCTGTGGCTTAACCAGCAGCACCTGACGTTGAACATATTTAATCTCACTAAACACCTCTCCGAAGTCATTACCTTCCTGAAAAGAAAAAAAAAAAAACAGAACAAAAGAGCTGATGATAATACAGAAGCTACTTTTGGTTGCTCCTATATCACAAGGGGTCACCACAGTGGGTATCTCTGAATGTTTCATATAATGAATCAATTTCAAAAGACATTTTAAACTCCCCTTTACTCCACAATGAGCACAAACCTTGTGTATCAAGAAGAATTGCAAGAAATCCTGCAATGATGATATGACCAGGCTCCGCAGCTGCAAGGACATGAGAGCAGCCACACAGTTGAAGAACTCCTGGACGCTAACTGAAGCCATCTCCTCCCTCTTTGGTATGAGGGTCAACCACAGGTCCTCATGGCTTAGAAAAAGTGATGCACAATGAGGCAGCCACCTTTAAAAAAAAAAACAGAAGTTAGGTTTAAAATAAAATACACCCATTAAATATACCATACTAATGTTGCAAATCACATTAATTTTATTTTGGGGCTTCAACTACCATAGTATTTTTTAATTTTGAATCTTTTTAAAATCATTTTGTGGCCAAAAGATCTGGAAAATTTCTGTCAGTCATGTTTTCATTGCAAGGAATTTGCAAGAATATTCTTTTGTCATACACTAATCAACTAATCATTATATATTATTCACTAAACACTACTGATTGTGCCTATTACTAGTGGTTTCATAGGCTTAATCAACTCGACAGACACATATAGTGTCTGCTGCTAAGTATGGTTGGCAATACAAACGGAATCACAGCACAACAAAGGTAACCATGCAGGTAGGAGTTGTGTATACAGGAATTAACATACACCTGCTAATTTCTAGAGATTACAGGGGCTTATATTTCAGTGTTGTAGATAGACAACCCAGAGGACTGCAAAATGGTCTAACCTGAAATACAACAGACATACAACAAAGGTATCAATTGAATCCTAAAGGGTGGCAGTGTAAGCAATCCCTGAAAGGTACCCTGACATGGTCTGACAGAGTGGACAGGGTTGAAACATGAGCCAGCCCCTACAATGGGATTTGGCTGGGCACATACCGCAGCTCTATGCCAACGTGAAGCTACACTACATTAATTAAGTCTGGACGTTGGTGTACAAGTTTCAGTGACAGGCTGCCTGTTTTGAGGCAGTCTGTTAAATTGGCAATACTCACTTTTGAATCAGTTTATCTCTTGTACTTTGGCACTGTTTCTGGACAAACTCTTCAAACTCAGACGGTAGGAGGGGGAGGTTGGAGGAGAAAAGGTCCTCCAGCTTGATAAACCTCAAGGAAGAAAAGCTGAAATGAGATCAAAGATAATGACTTACAATTCACACTTTAAAAGTTACATTTTTAATTGGTTCAGTCAGTTTAATTAATACAACCTAATACAGAAATTCAGCTTCACACCACAATACTCATGCTGTTCCTCTTTGTATCTGGCATAACATTGCTTTACATCTTAGAAACTGAGCTGAATTAGCTGTGGGGGAGGCATGAGGTTGTTTCCTGTGGGCTCAGTATAATTTACAAGTCAAATTCTTCATTGAAATACTGCACACAGTATAATCTAAGTGAACGGGAAGAACATGTTACCTGTTTAGCCACATATCCTGCAGTAGGAACATAATTTGAGTGACAGCAAAGAGATGCTGGTTTTGCCACATCTTGACATCCCTGTAGCTGGTGGCCCAGGGCACTGGTGAGCGAAAAACCCTCCTGGGAAAAGGCTGAGGGATGCTTCGTATGGATAGTCGATGAAGTTCAGATGGGTCCACGAGAATGTAATCCACTGGCCAAATGATCATAAAAGAATCATTAGTTTATGTCTGTTTAATTATAGAACAAATGCTAACAGTGGAGATGTGTGCAATCACTAAGGATTACAATCACTGTTTAGTACCTATGCTCTTCTTCAAGCTAAAGTAATAATCTCTTTTGACTTCCTCTTCCATGTCAGCCCTCAAACTCTGGAGGGGTTTACTATCCTTAGTGTTGGGAGGCAGCAGCTGCATGATGTTGATCATCTGCTGGCATGGCTGGGGGGCCAATACTGAGCTGGGAATAGTGTTGATGTAGTACATATACCTCTGTGACAGCAAAGTCAAGGTTACTCATGTGCTAAAAAAAAAAAGGGGGGTTAAATCAGCATCTGACTAATTACACACAAAATTCAGTGATACTTGCTTCCAGATCTGTGTCATCAGATTCTGCCTGAGCGGCCCTGATCTTCTTCTCTTGTTCGAGCATTACGTCCAGCTGCTCTTCAGGATTCATAGGTGGGGTACTGGGTCTGGGCAAGCTTCCAGACCTGGACATTGATACATGAGGAGAAAGGGTGAGTGAATTAGATCAAGTGTTTTAAGAAGAAGAACACCTTAAAGTTAAGTTACTGATGTAATTTGTTTGCTCAAATGTATAATTACCTGCTCCCTAGGGTTATTCTTTTCCTCTTTCTAGGTGGTGTTAGTGCTAAAAGCCTCATTAAGATCAAAAACATATGCTGAAGTGAAATTTCTCAGGCAAGTCTTAAGAAGTACTAAATTATCAGATAGCAAATGAAAGAACACATCGCTTTACAAAGCCTTCCCTTTTTAAACCCACAGTGAGACAAGCTCAAAAGGATACAAGACCCCGCTGGTTTTTCCGAGGATTGAGGGAGACTGTGTTGTCTGAACTGCAGTTGATTCATTTTCAGATCCTTAGCCTGGGGACTGTAGTTGTTTCCAATGGACTCACTGGGGGTTCGGAAGTGATGCTGCTCTTTAAATGGAACTGCCAGCGTCCGTAAACTGATCTGGAGAATGGGTGGGTATTCGCTGTGCCTTAAGGTGGTCTGAGTTAAAATGAAAGGTTGAAAGGTGGTACAAGGATTTATGCTTTTAACTCCAGACAATTGCTTAACTGACTATTCTAAAGCACTAGTTCACATGCAGCACATTGAGCATTATTCTTACTTGATAGAGTTTGGATGGTTCACTGTTATAGCACAAAAGCCAAGGTGGGGGAAAAGAATATTCTCTCTTCTGACTCATATTATCAATGGAGTCGTCATCCATCTGTAAATCGGATGAAAATAGTGAGGACTGGAACAAAAAGAAACACTTAAAGCTTTATTACCTTAATTTGCATTCTGCATAAACCAGTTCTTTTGATCTCTTAGTGTTTATTTTTCCACTGAGGACTTACTGATAAAAGAAATATTACAAAAATGCTGTAAGCTAAAGAAGGATAAATTTATTTATTTATTTTTTTACTTTTATTTTGTCTCACTATGGGACCACCTCTTGCATGACCTCACCAGAAGCTGAAATGTCGTCATAGGTTGGCTCAGCAACACTAATATCAGGACGCAAGAGGAGGATACAAGCAAGAAAAAAGGATATGAATTGATGCAGTTAGGGACCAGTGCCTTGTGTTTGTTGCTGGAACCAAGGCGACAAAGTTTTTCATTTCAAACTGAAAGCCAACATTAAATTTATCTTTTAACCATCACCATATATTCTATGGACATCGACAAGCCTCTATTTTACACCCAATTCCTGACTCTCCCATATAAACCAAGTAGTTGCTATGCTCCTTTGTGTTTTATTCAGAGGGTTTTTAGAGTTGGGCGACCCGTAACTGAGTAAGCAAAGGCAATTTTTTTGTTGTTCTTTTCACCTTTTTCAGCTGTTCCATTTTGTTCACTTTCTGTTACAGAGGAAAATGAAAGCATGTCGTGACTATATGAATGAAAATTATATAAATTCACATTCAAATCTTGTCATATTTAAAGACTAAACAAAAGCTGGAAACGGCAGGCGTGCTGTCAGTTACCTTGTTTCGGTCTCAGTAATGTTATGCTGGCATTATTTTTGAGCGGCGCCGGGTCAAATTCTCCATTTAAAAGTCCCGCTGTTGTAACTTGTCGCTTAGAAAAGAGGATTAGGGCCACTGGAGAAAAAAAAAAGTGGGCATGTCTTTTTTTCCCCCTTTTTCCATAATTCTGAGAAAAAAGGCAGAATTCTGAGATTAAAGTCCGAATTCTGAGATTAAAGTCCGAATTCTGACTTTTTTCTCAGATTTCTGGAAAAAAAAAGAAAAGAAAAGACGTGCCCATTGTTTTTTTCTCCAGTGGCCCTAATCCTCTTCCGTAGTAGCGAGTATCACTCACTTATTGCAGATATCTGAAGACGTTATACTTCAGTCCAGGGTTGCCAACTTAACGATGCTGTCGCTTTATTTAGCGAGTTTTCAGACCCCTTAGCGACTTTTTTCTAAAAAGCGACTAGCGGCAAATCTGACGACTTTTTCTGGTGTTATTGGACACTTATGACGCCTTTTTGGCGTGAAAACACATATCGCTCTTACTCTCAATAAGCAGCGGGTGCTGCCGTGGGCACCTCGCCCGTGCCAAAGCGCTCACAGGCGGTGGATAGTCCTCAAGCAGCAGTCGCCCCCAGCTGCTGTCAGAGCAGGAGATGTTCACGCCTACGTGATAAAGTAGTTAACAACGTTCTTCTTTTGCTGTTACTTTTTGTTGGTCACTGGGTTTAAAACCACTTAAAAAGACACTACACACACACACACACACACACACACACACAAAATAACTCCGCCAGAGTGCCTATTTCGGGTCATTTTTGCCGGTGTCCCAAACCCGGATAAAGGAGGAGGGTTGGAATTGTCACAAAACAATAATTGCTAAAACACATTTAATTTATAGTTCTAAATATATTCTAAATGCATTTAGGGAGGTTTTTTTTACTCACTTTTAAGTGTCTTCCACGATGTTATTTCTCTCTCCTACAGTGTCGTTGCAATTACATGAGAATGACCTGATATGCAGGCGCTGACGTCATTTAGCGACTTTTAGGACAGCCAGTAGCAATTTTCCTTACTGAGGAGTTGGCAACACTGCCTCACTCTACCTGCCGTCTGTTCCTGTCCTCTAGCTTACTCCTCTTAGATGTAGATGTAGGTGAGGTGCGGTGCGGTGCGGTGGTGTAATATGTTTCTTTAATCAAATACATAAAATTCATATATATGTATATCATGTATATATATAGCTACTATGTATATGCAGCTCAACAGTGACACCATGTGATACGTGATGTATTCAAGTTACAACCTATGAATTTTATATATATGTTTTGACTTGAATACATCACACATCACATAGTGTCACTGTTGAGCTGCATATATAATGTAGCTTTGCGCAATTTTGACCATTTGTCCTCTACAGAACACCGTAGTTCAAGTTTTTCGTTCGCGCGGGTGCCATCTTGGCTCCGTGTTGATTGCTTTGCAAGGGCTAGCAGCAGCGTTGGAGTGGTTTATACCCCAGCATCTAAATAAACGGCGTGGTCCAAATTGAACGCCTGTGTCCGACTGGTCTCTCCACTCCAATCCAACACAAAATTACACAACGTAGAGTCCAGGGTGTAATGAGGCCCCTGCACTGGTTGGGTTACATATATATATAAACCACACCAAGTAAAACTGAGTCATCAAAAAACTTTACTTATCAGTTAACATATGACTCAGAGATTCTGCAGCTAATCCGTGCTATTCAACATAACAAATTATTAAAATAGTGACACTCTAGTCACGTAGAGTGGGTGGGCGTGGTTTCGCCGCGGGGAGATCGCTGTTGTCGGGCAGATCTAGTTTGTCGGCGTACCCTTGAGTCTGGTCAGGTTATTAGTTTTAGTGGTTTTAGACATGGTAAGTTTCACTGTTAAATTTCTGCACACGATAATGTAGCACAACAGTCTTAGTGATGCAGGTTATTGTACTTCTTAATTGGTATGGCGGCTCATCACTGTGCTAGTTTTCTCATAGCTAACTGGTTGATAGCTTGACCTTGCCTGCAGAAATTAAAAAGGCGCTCGCTTTAGCTAACGTTAGCTTGGCTACTAGCCCCTTTAAGCCACATTTAATAATAACTGGTAAAGAAGGTAATGTTATCATAATCACACAGCTTTCGACACAAACTTGTGTTTTCATACTGTTTTATTCATTTCTAGCTCCTCCTTTTTAAAGATTTATATGTTGAACTCCTTTTCAGTGCACTACTGTTAGCATCAGTGCCTGACCAAGCTATTTTTTTTTTTGCGGGAAATCACACTAAAAATAAGGTTTAGTCACTATATGATCTTTACAAGGGGGGTTAATGCTAAACATACTGTAAAGTTAAATTAATTTGCGCTTTTAAATTGGTTTCAATGGTTGGGCAAGCAGCCGTCACATGGTGGCAGTGCCGAGTAGCGAACGCATGTTAGGCACACTCTTGATCTTGTAGAGATACGTACATTCCTGCAATATAAGCTTGTGAGTTGAGATGCCTTGTTTTTTGTTTTCTTTCTTTTGTAAATTTTAAGGATCTCAATAAGCCCAGAAGCCCTAACCAAACCATGCCTTCTATGAAGTTGTCAAATGGATACATCTTACCTGAGGGCAAATTGACTCCCAATGCCCTCTTTGTTGGCGGGATCGACATGAAGGTAACGCTGAAGCTGTCAAGCCAGAAAGTATTATCTAGTATTTGCTCACAAAAAAAGGCAGTATTTTAAACTGTTGTAAATGACTTGTTGATCTTTACGCTGTCAAACATATATCTCATTAATGATAAAAAGTCATTTTTAGTCAGTACAATCCTTGCAATTGTTTTTAGATAAAGTGACTTGTATATCTTTTATTTATTTAGCTAAATACTAGTTAATATATGAAATGTTAATTTCAAGACAGATCTGGTTATAGGGCAGCAGAAATTGTATATTAATAATAGGGCTGCCACGATTAGTCGACTAGTCACGATTACGAATACTATCAAAATCGTCGACGACTGACACGTTGTTTGACGCTTTGTAAGATCCCAAAAGAAGCAGAAAGTAGTAGGATTTAAGAGTGTAATAACAGACCGAAACAGAAGATGGCAGCACTGCATGTACAAGGATGCCAGCTGCCCTTAAGAAGAAGAAGCTGTGTCCCAGAATTCATAGCGCGGCCCTGCTCAACTACATGGTTCTTTTAAAAGGTATTAATTAGAACATGTTCCATAGCCAGCCTTGATTGCTGGGGATTGAATCGCCATAGCCTCCACCCTTGACCACTACCTGGTGCACCCAACACCGATGATGCCTCCTGCAGCTGGTGGACCTCCAGGAATGCAGGCCCATGTCCCCACTTCAGACTGTGCCTTGCTGGGCACTGTAAAACAAGTCATTTCTTGCTGGGCACTGCAGCTCGTAGTAGAGCCACAACTTGAAAAGAGCCAGTGGTTCGATCACCTGACTGGGATACCTCCTGGGTGAGGTGTTCAGGCCTGTCCTACTGGGAGGAGGCCCCAGAACAGACCTGGGAGATGCTGGAGAGATTACATCTCCTGGCTGGCCTGGGACGTCTGGGCTTCTCTCATTAGACTGCAGCCCCTGTGACCTGGCCCCAAAGAAGTGGAAGAACATGGATGGATGGATACATTTTATTCTTATTTTCAAATAAATTTTCAGTCCCAAAAAGTTGATTTTGTTCATTTGGACGTAGTGTTTTCAGTGGAAGTGTTTTGTAACTCATCCAAGTGACTTCTTCAGTGTCAGCTGACTGCAGATTTCCCCAACCTTATAAACAATACCTTTGCACAGTGACTGAAACTAGCATCACTGATGAACTGACTGTGAAGTCAGTTTCTTGATCATTAATATGCAAATTGTCATGACCATTGATCATAAATATTTCAGTGACATCTTTGAGAAAATTGCAACTTGCAAAAGTTTTTTTTTTTTCTTAACAGAAGCATCAATGGCAGCTACAAAAATGTAATAAAATAGGTTTGTTTAGTCGATTTCTTAATTGAGAGAATGTTCTGACTTTTCTGGGCGTTTTTCTTAAGAATTTTGTTGATAAATCTATTGAAAATTGCATGAAAGCGAAAAGATTTGTCAGGAGCCTGTGGAGTCGGGTGTGATACATTCTGGACAGGTCACCAGTTTACTAAAAATCTGGTTTCTCTCTTTTAACCTTTAGGTGGATGAAAATGAAATGCGGGACTTCTTTGTAAGATTTGGTACTGTTAAGGAAATAAAGATTATCACATACCGTGGAGGAATCTGCAAAGGGTACGTTTTTGTTGTTGCCAGATTTTGAAGAGACAATGAAATGAGTATTGCTTCACTTTGTTTCAACCTACTGAGGTTACATTTCGCAGTGCGATGATCAGATTATTGAACACATAGAAGTATTAGTGAAGTTTATGTTGCTACAAGACATGAAAATTCATGATCTTATAACATAATCTAGTTATTTATATTTCAGACTGAATGTTATTATTTTTTCAGTATATTTTGAGTATTCTGATTTTGTTTTTTTGTTTCTGTCTGTGTGTGTGTTCCTAGTTATGGGTTTGTGTATTTCAGTGAAGATGTCAACATTGAGTCAATCATTGAGGTAAGAAGTCTTGTCAGTGGATCTGTTTTTTGTCTATGCATATGTCTAATGTCGAATTATAATATATTTTCTGTAAATATTTTTTGCCATAGCAACAGATCAGTTTTAAGGGACGGAAACTCAAGTTGGGTCCTGCCATCATGAAAGAAAGGGTCTCTCGTATGTATTCTGTTTGTTGGGTAGTGCATATACTTATTGTTCTGTTTTCACTAAATAGGTTTATAATGTTAATGCCATACCGGTCTTTCTCTCTTTCTTTTCCCTATCCAGGGTCAGTGCCGTCACGTCTGGTTGGCCCTGCTCCTTGGGTGAATCCCACCCAGTACTTCTACTGTTCTTGCTGCTCACCCATGGGAGGTGGGGTGCCACAACCTTCGCCCATCATAAATGGAAGCAACCCATACACTCAGGTATCTTACAATAAAATCATAAATTGTAATGCACATAACATGCAGATTAAATTAGAAAAAGTAATTTGTTGAAGGAAGAAAAACCCCACAATGGGTCTAATTCACAGCACAGAAATGCTCTTCAGAAGCTGTTGGAAAAAACATAAAAATTTCCATGTAGAAATGTTTTTTTTTTGTTTTGTTTATTTGTTTTTTTGTGGGGGATAAAGTAAAGAGCAGGCTGAAACGATTGAGGTGGTACAAGTTGTTTCCAGTGAAACAGACTGTGGCTCAAGTGGGGAAAAAAAGGGTTGACATCAAAATAAATATGGTAGGAAAAACGGCAACAAACCACTAGAAAAGGAAGAAAACAGGTGGAAGATGAGGGCAACATGATTTGTTAGTTACAGATGAGAAACTGTGCAATTACTGGAGAAAAAAACATGCATGAATGGAATAATGCCAAGAAACTAGTGTGATGATGTTCACTGAAGTTGTAACCTACTTTAATGAATGTGGGTTTTATTGTTATTTGTAAAATGTTTAGAATTTTCTCTACAAACTTCCCTGTGCTGTGGTTTCATGTGCTGTTACCGGCTTTGATTGCAGCCATACTCCTATGCCAGCTATGGAGGGGTCGTGGTCCCGCAGATGCCAGTGAATTACGTGCAGAATCCCTATGCCTATCAGGTACACGCACATAGACACACACACACAATTTGTCAGCAGCATCCAACACAAGGCGTCTTGTAGCCATTGCACATATGCTCCTGCATATGAGCTGAGGGGTTCAATCTGGTTTAAATGCACTTGGCCCTGCATACCCCACAATCCAACATGCCCCCCCCCCCCCCCCCCCCCCCCCCCCCCCCCCCCCCTTTTCTTTTTCCCCCCCTTTTTTTTTTTTTTTTTTTAATCTCAGTTTCT